>VXAL01018062.1:46077-88902 GCA_013399475.1 Chauna torquata | reverse complement strand
GGGCCGGGCGGAGCAGGCAGCGCGGCCCAGGAGAGGGGCCGCAGCCGCCCCTGCAGCGCAGCGCTCCTCCCGCCCCGGGGCGGGCGCTGAGCTGCCAAGCGTGAGGGGAGGCGGACAGAGGCGCCTCCTTTCTGCGCCCACCCTGTCCCCGGGCATCGCCACGCCTAGGTTCGCCCTCCGCAACGAGGCTGCGTTCGGCCGCCTTGCTGCTTTTCACATGCCTCGTGTTGCGATACTTCGCGTTATTATTTGCCCAAGGGATGGCACGAGAGTTTACTTCAGCCTGCAGCAACTTCTCAGACAACCTGGTTCCAGCCCCTGCCGCCTGTACACAGGTGTAGTCTAGCTCATTCAATTAAAACAACGTCCCGCACACCAAAGCGGTCTTTCACTTCCCCTCTTCCAGTAACACTAGAGTTGAAAAGGAAATGGGTTAAGGGATATGCCTCTAGACACACCTGATCATTGCCCTCTTCCACTTCCAATCACGAAGAAAAACAAAAGCCTGCAAGACCGTGGACCTAGGCAGAACACATGGGATAGAAGGAAAAATCACAGATACGGAAGTGTCTGTCAAGAGAAGCATCCTCGTTTAGAAACACTGAGAATTCTTGACTGAGGTTAGCCTGCTACAGTTGACAATCAGAGACAGATACAGCAGCACTAAATCTTCAAGGAGTTGCACAATGGAAATGAAACACCATAAAATGTTTTGCACCGACACAGCACAGCTGGGGAGGTACACCTGGTGACGTGTACGAAGTTTGGTAGATATGCATCTTCAAGTCATAAGCAAATGAGGTTTGATGGTTAGGGAATAAAACCAGACCAGTTACTTAAATTCTAATCCTCTACTAGAACCCCAACATCAGTTTAGAATATTGTTGAAATCTCCCAAAATAAATCCCACCTTACCTTTGAAAAGTATTTCCTTTTGCAGCTGAGGAGGAGGACAAATGAAAACATTGGAAAAAGTTCCCAGCTGGTCCATATCTAACCTATTGCTGCAAATGCAGTGAGCTACTAGCTTTGGTCATACAACCTGTGACAGGCAAAAAAACCACAACAGTTCAGTCCAATGCTATTTTAGGCCTGCATTAAGTGATCTCTCATTATTTGCCCTTCCCTCCTCTATTCACCTTAGAGGAATTCTTTACGCTCATCACTGAAGATTTCTACGGTGAGCAGAGTTCTCTGCTCTGCACTCAAATTCCTTCCAAAAGCAAAACTGACACAAGCAAAGAGTTTCTTGGTTTCCTCACCAATGCAAAGTCTAGCATTCTTTAAGTGTGGCAAAGAAAGACAAAGTGTGAAACATGGATAACACACTCAAAGAATCACAATTACAAAAAGATACTTTTTCTTTTTTCTCCCAGTGTGACTGTATGGATTCTACTACTGGTGATTCCTAAATAGTTCTATAAAAGATAGAACATAAATGTTCAGGTATCTGTTTTGGTAGAGTTTTGCCAAAAGAGCTCTGCTCTATTTGCCTTGTGAAGGAAATCCATTTGTGAATATGTGAAAAGACTCTCAGGTGGCTACTCCAGAGCTGTCAGTACTGCAGATACTTCTTTTTGATGTCACAGAAGCTGTACAGGCCCAGGAATCAAAGTGTGGTTTGATCTGAAGGTTCTAAATTGGCCAACTGGTAATACAGAGTTGGAGATTCATAGAGATAACTGCTGCGAAAAAGTGGTCAATTGTGAAAAAAATTGGTCAAATTGTGAAAAAGTGGTCAAAAAGTGGCCAGATATAATCATAGCAAAAGTCTGAAGGGCTTTGCTTGACTTCAGCAAACGAAAGGGAGCCTAGAGACATGCAGGGAGAGGCTTTCCTATTGAGACTTGAAGTTTCCTCATTCTTTGTCTTTTCTTGCCACTAGCAAAAAAATTTTTTATGCCACCATTATGGGAAAAAAACATGTTTTTAACAGTCGAAGTCCCAAACAAAGTGTGAAAATGCAGAGAGGCTGGATCTAGGTGAAGTGTTCACATACTTTGGGAACATTATGTTCAACGTCTGCAGAAATGGCAGTATCTCCACTAAGAGCAGTCTTAACAGATTTAAGAACCAAAATTCTTTAGTCCAGAGATACAATGAATACTGTGATCTCCCATCTGAACATCTTCCTCCTCTTTGAACTAAAGAGTAGGTATGCAGTAGTCCATAAAGACCAGGAACTCAGCAGTCACAAAGTCATTCTTTAAGAGATCTTAAATTTCTAGGCTTTTAGAGAAGGCAAGCATGTGTATGACTGACATTCCCTGCAAAATCTATTGCATCATTTCTGTGACTATACATGGATGACGGTTTGGAAAAAAAAAAAAAAAAAAAGTATCTTCACAACTGATGTTCTACCCTATGCATTAACCCTGGCAGTTGAGTGGCTGTCAGCATAACATGACTCTGTAAGCAGACAGGGTAGACAGGCTCCTGTCATGGTGAAAATGATCCAAGTTTTCCCTGTCTGTTCACATAAAGCATTGCCACTGTGTTGTCTCTCATCACCTGTCTTGCATTGCTCTGGGTCACAGGCAGAACTGATCACAAACTAAGCAAATTACTTTGAGCTCAAAAATATTCTGGTAAGATAAAGCTCATCTCTTGACTACTACCAAACCAAAATACTGCCTTAGGTGTTCCTGCCCTCCAAGGACGGAAGCACGTATCCTCATGTCTTTGTAGGTAGGTGAAAACAGAAGCAGAACATCTCTGCAAGTATGGTGGCAATTCTTCTTCTAACTTAAAACTGACAAAATTGTTCTGGTTAATTAATAAAAGGAGGAAAGCAAGAAGGAAGTCTGGCTCCTCGCTTCCTTTTTCTGTTTTGAGTAGGGAGGGAAGACAAACCCGTGGGCCAAGGGTCCATCTCCCATGAAACACATATACACATTGAAGGGAGTTTGCAAACCTACCAAATTTAAAGAGAACAGAGAAACCTTTTGCTTCCAACTGAGCAGAGTAACCTTTGTGCTTCAAGCAAATAAATAGTATTCCTAATAATATAGATTTTGGTCTAAATTTTGTCAAAAGGAAGCATCCTGCAATAGTAATTGAATAAGCATTCTACAGCATGGTTTGAATACCAACAGTTTAAGCTGTTACACTTGGGGGAGATGGGGGGGGAATGTACAACACAAACCCAAATACAGATCTACAAAATGTGTGCTACTAAAATATATATATATATAAAGCTGATTTGAGTCCACATGACCTCAGAAAGAGCATTGAACTTTCCAGGTATATACTTAAATTGAACACTGGGCTAAACGAAGACAGAGATAAGAACAAGAGCACTGTGATTGGGTTAGTTGAATCTAAGCAGAAAACAAATTTTGAGAGTGCTGAACTCTGTAATCCAAAAATCCAAAAGACATGGTCAGGTATGACAGACATCATCATAACTTTTTAAGTTGGTAACAAAACACTACAAAAATGACAATCTTGCACAGATGCAAACATCCAAAGCGACAAAAAATCATTTCTCTTGATGTTCTCACTCTCTTATGATAAGCTCAGAATAATTGTGGATACGAGCTTGACAGTCACAAAACATGTTCACAGGGATGGAGGTATATACTTAAGTCACCATTAAGAGTTTGACTGCAGCATATGGAGACATACCTAAATTAGCTTTATTCTGGCTAATGCAGGTAGCCATAGTGGAACAGCAGTATCCATACAGTGTTACGTAGACGCTGCGCTCTGCTTCTCAGGACCATCAGAATTGAGAAAGTTCATTTTGCTAAGTTCAGTTCTCTTACCTTGCTTTGCTCTCTACTTCAAGGCACAGTAGTTTCATCTTGCCTCCATATCCTCTGGTCTCAAAACGCAGGGAGTTTCTTAGAGGAGAGATACTTGTTTCCCCTTGTAGGATGTAGCTGAATGAGTCTCCAGGTTGCTTTTTCTCAGCAGGACTTCTTTATAGTGCAGCGTTTTGCTTTCCCACAGTACTGCAAAAGTAACAGCAACCATATGTATGCAGACTGTATCCCACAGAGCCCTGTAATTCCCATTTTGTAAATGCAGCAATTACACAGATGCTAAATAATTTGAACAAGAAGAGATTCATTACCAGCCTGTGTAAAGATGACATGGAATTTAAGTGCAGGCCTGCTCCTGGTTTTTACCCAAAAGCTTCAAAACATTAAAGCATTTAAATGTATGCATGTAAATACCGTTATCTACTATAAGCATTTCAGGCAGTTCAAATTGGGACAATGACTCAAATGCACTATCATGACCTCTAATACATTTTGGTTCTGGTACTGACAGACAAAAAGATCTCTGTCAGCATTAGTGCAATCTTTCTGGAGTTTAAAAAAATAAAAATAAAAGTCAGTCAGTAAGGTATTAACCACTACTTTGCATACTACTTATATCCATTATAAACATTAGCTGCATTAATCCATCAGGTCTCACACAGACCCCCAGCCTTTTTGAGCATTTCTCATCAGCCTCAGAGGCCCTCTTCTTTCCTTCTCTGCTACCATCTCTCACTGCCTTCCTACAGCACAAAGCTTTTTATGAAGAGAAACCAACACATATGGTAGCCATCTACAATGTATCCTATCCTCCTACAATGTATACTATCCTCTTGAATTTCAGTTCTACCATGAGCTGGACTCGATGATCCCTGTGGGTCCCTTCCAAGTCGGGATAATCTATTCTCTGATTCTGTTCTATTCTATTCACCCCCATCCATTCTGAGCCTGCAACAAGTTACAGAGATTCCAGAAGGGACATGATGTGAGTTCTGGACAGAAAACACATAGAAAGTGAAGATAAACTTGCAGTTTTATTCCCAAAAATATAAGAACATAAAGCTTTTATCCTTCTGGACCTTTTTAAAGAATTCTGGATATACAACTTTGGCAAATGAAACTATACAGTAATCATTCCTCTCTCCTTTACAGTAAATGAGCAGAAAATTCTCTTCTATGAAACTCCAGCTATAGTGGCTTCTTTTTAATCTTTGTTTTCTTTTTTTGAAATGCTTTGATGAATAGATTCATAGAAGTACAGTGTGACATCTATGCCTTCAGAAAGATATCGAAAGTTTCAAACTTTACATGTACTCTCAGTTTGGTCCTCAAAGCTCTGTGAGAGAAAACTTGTAGGAGACAAGTACGTTTAAACAGCAGATAAATTCCACAAGCCAATCTGCAGTCCAAGCCATCCTTAAGAAGTTTATGAAGGGTGCAAGAACTTGAAGCAGTTACTTTTAATTAGCAGTTAAAGGAATAATATAACCAAAGTCTAACAAACTCCCAAGCTTCTCATCTTCACTCTCATTGTAAGAAGAGCTAATGATAGATTACAGAATAAACGAAGGCTCTAGGTTAAACTTCCTAATGAAACCCCACCACATACCAATCCATTTTTTCTAATGTTTCCTCTAATATCTCTGTATTGGTGCTACGTGCAGAATAACGCACAGTTCTATCTCACTTCTGGTCACATAAATCTGTCCCAAAGAATATACTTCCAAATAATTTGAAGAGAACGACCAAAACACAGAATTTATACATTTTAGTGGACAAAACGAACTTATATAAAAATCTGTTGAATTTTTAACATGAATAGTTTCCTGCACAACATTTGCTGAATGTACATCTCATTGAACAAATCTGATGTTTCCTTTATTCACCACACTTATTCCTTCAGCTTATCCACCTTTCCACACCTCATTGGTTGCAGGCAGTTCCTTAAGAGACTGCTGTCATCCTGAAGCTAACAAGAAGATATATATGACAAAAACTGTGGAATGAGGTATCTAGAAGGGCTTTATTGGTCTATGTTAGATATATCACCTTTATAAAAGAACTTTATTTCTAATCTATGTCTTTTGTCTTCAATAAAATGAAACATTCCCTTTAAACTCCCACTTCAGAAAACACGGAAATAGGGGCAAAGCTATTAAAGGCAAGTTATATACCACAACTTCAACTATAGACGACAGAAATACAAACTGGAGTCCTTCTAAAAAATGTCATTTAGAAAAAGCAAATTAAATTATGACCAATCTTGAATCTAAGTGGTAAGCACAACTTTCAGTGTTCTTGTTACTGCTAATACCAGTCTGAGAGCTCATTACGGAGACCAGATATGAATGGACGGACAACACAGAGTTGCATTTTGCATACAAATGTAAGGAGATGTTGATGCTTACAGGTCAACAGGAAGTTTTTAAGAAACTAGCTTTGTCTAGTAAAGTAAGTGAACACACAGTCAGTTATCCCCAAAAAGAAAAAACTCCTCAAGTCATCTTTTAAATTTGCTATATGAGCAATAGCCCCTAATGACATTTTGGTGGTAGCTTTGTAGAACCTAGAAGAGTTTCTGATGATTATTCCATTTGGACAAAATAGTTTAACATCTAGTATCCAAAGAAAGAGATTTTCTCAAAGGGCTAGGAAAATCTCCTTTAACTCTAGATGTAAATGAAAGCTTAAAATAAGTAAATAAAAGCCATACACACAAGTAATAGATAAAACAAATAAAATCACATGCAGAGGCCAACTGAAAAAGCACGAAGGACACCCGTGAGTTATGAATACCCTGGATGATTTAACATGAACTATAAAGAGGGGAAATCACTTAAAAAAAAAAAAAAAAATCTGTTCTTGAGTAATGGTAGCTAATAGTACTTAAACTTAGAGCTCCTGTGAGTTGCTGCTTCTTCTGTACCTCCTCCCCCCTTATACGGACCATATCATCAGCACTTTCACTGCTGCTTGAAGCGCATACACTGCAGGCCTGGCCAGAACAGCGGGGCAGAGGGAAGGAAGTCAGGCTGGTTACCTCTCCTCCTCTGGACCTGTGACACTGGGACCCAGAAAAGGTTATGTGTTTCCTAGCTAATATGGTTTTAAAAGTTGTTCTTATTAGATGTCACTGAAATTAGCAATGTTTCTTGCCAGCCAACTACTTTTATTAATTGTTAACTCTGGAAATATCTACTCAACAAGCCCATATTTTTCTGTCAAGTCAGCTGGGAAGTTTATTTCTCCTGTCATTATATCAGATTATTATTTTACAGTTACAGACAGATTGTTATCAGCCTTCAGAGGCTTTAAAAATAACACAATATGGTTCCTAGCACTCCCAAGCAGACTGAGAAATGCCACCACACAATTAGCAACACCTTTTTTTTTTTTTTTTTCCTCCTAAACACAGCAAGCAAGAAGATTTGTTCTACAGATGTTCTGGAGTTAATTCTACAATAAAGAACTGGCACAGAACATGATCACTAATGCAGTAAGGTACGAAACTCCTGTACCAAAATTTACAGAAAATCTGCAATGCCTTTGCCGCTCACTGTAGAGAAATAAGATCATTTCAAATATCTCTCAGGATATATGATTTAGGACACTTCACTAGTACATAACTACAGCTGTCCTTAACAAAATGCTCTTATTATTAATAAGGTTAGGCATTACAGAATATTACAAAGCTATAGCCTACTGGTGAAGAGCCTAGACCGATAACCATACAGTCTTATTGAGACAGTTGCACACACTCAATAGCTCTCTACTTACAAAGCTGTAAAGAGAAGCAGAATATCCCACTTCTAAATAACCCTCATGGCATGTACAGAGGGTCTGGAAGTTGTTAGCAACAGACAAAGGTGACACGATTTTCCAATTTGGAAAAAAAAAAAAAAATCAATTTCAACAGCTAAAGAATCAGCACCATTATACCCAAGGGACACAGTAAATGTTTCTGATTTATAAATAACTGGGATTTCTAGAGGGAAAGTTTTTTGCTTTTTTGACTGTGACCATACTTTTGGCTGACAGTTGAGGAGCTGTCAGATTAGCAGAGTAAATGTACTTAAAAAAAAAAAAAAAACAAGCCAAGGCTAACCTTCCTAATATATGGATCTCAATGAACAAAAAGCAGAGTCTTTTAGTATTAGATTTAGAACTTGTGCATGAAAATAACCGCCTATGGGCAATGAAAATGAGCACTCGGGACAGTCAGTTCTGGACATGAGCAATAATCTAGCGGTGAGTGTTACCTGAGCTTTCTCTAAGAGGGAATTACCCTTGCATTATCATTATTGCTCTGAGACATGGGACTTGTTCGTTTACCAGATGAAACAACAGAAGTGAAAATACCTATCTGCATTCCTGATTTCTGTTGAACTGCAAGCTGCTAACATATATTTCAAATTTGTGCAAAGGCACAACAAAACTGTTCCAAAAACCACAGAACTGATTATTGAACTTGGGACATTTCAATTGTTTTGAAAAGAAATAAACTACTACTTTTAGTAATTAGAAGCCTTTAAAAAGTGGGACATACATTCTGTTCAGTTTGCAGGAGCCTTGAAATAGCATGCAAAACATTCATGTCTCTCAAAGGTGGTAGGGATGCCAAATATTTTACTACTTAAAGTAAGGTAAACTTGCTTCTGGATTATCGTGTTCAGCCCAAGAATGCTGTCTAAGAAACACAGCAGGAACTGAAGAGACTCAGAAACCTGTAAAGGCACGGAAAGACTTCTAGGTGAGAGACATTACAAGATATGTAGCTGGGGAGAAAGCAGTTGTGAA
The DNA here is from genome assembly GCA_013399475.1 of Chauna torquata. Lineage (NCBI taxonomy): Eukaryota > Metazoa > Chordata > Aves > Anseriformes > Anhimidae > Chauna > Chauna torquata. The sequence continues at coordinate 80,338 of VXAL01018062.1, read as the reverse complement.
CTTCTATTATCCTCGCAGTGGAAATTCAAAGGAGCATGCCATAAAAATGAGCCCTGGTGATTAGAACTGCGATACCTCCCCATCTCTTTCAGTGCATTAACTGCCACTGGATTTAGTGGCACCTGAACAGGTGGCAAAATAAACTGCAAACATCTTTGGAGAAAAGAAATTCAGTAATTTAAAACAAAACAAAAAACAACCATCCATTTCTCCTTTCCCACACTAGCCCTATATATAAGCAGTACTTTCACAATACAATATCTGACAACGTTACAGAACCCAGATTCCTCCCATGGTACTTTGCTAAAAGCCTGGACGGGAGGAAAAAAAAAAAAAAAGAGGAAAAAGCCTCATTCAAAATCACACTAATCTGCCTGTACATTTACAAATGTTTTAATATCAAAGGTGAATGTACACATTCCCCTATTTCTTTTTTGAATGGGTTAAAAACTGTGTGCTGGTAATAGCGAAAATCTTTATTTGACCATACTGCTTTTAGCCTGTGGTAAGTTAAAGAAGATGCTTCTAGGCACCTCTCAGTCCTCCACTGAGGAGTCAGGATGATTCAGTAAGGCAAAAACTGATGGCTGAATTAAATCTCAACTTTTTTACCCCAGTTTTTTATTTGAACTTCCTTAAGGAGAAGTGGTGTATCTTCCAAAAGTGGCCCAAAGGTTCAGATAATCATCGGCCCTTCTAAAGCAGTTTCACAACAGCTTTCGTTGCTGAAAGCTATGCTTCTCTGTGACAGTAAAATTAAAATCTATCTGGGCATAAATACAGGTAACTGCTTCTATCATCCTTAGTCCATTTTATACATGCCAATTCACACATAATGTTCCAGAAATTGCAGAACAACAGAAAAATTTTGATTGGAAGTAGGGTCACTGTCCAGCTTGCTGATCAAAGCAGGTCTAACTTTGAACTTACCATATGATAGCTTTGTTTTATGCTAAAGTTACCAGAGACCTTAAGGCAACTGTAGCATGTGCCGATAGCCACAATTTTCATTTATTGCATGAAACTATGAAGTGAGATGTTTTCATTGGTAGTAATTCCTATGGAAGTTTGTAATGTAACTTCAGGGGTGGGGAAAGGGCTTATATACTTCTCCCTTCCCTCCTGACCTAAAACATTCCCTGATGATAGCTGTGGGTTCTGACCTGAAGCCATCTTAGTCTCCAGCCAATGCTAAGAGTGGCAATTCTGCTCATGCGACTTTACCATTGACTTAGCACATTTTTGCCTCTGTTGTGTCAGATGATGCACCTCGTTTTTCTTGGCTTAGATGCTTGAAATCAGTCTGGCTAACAGCGAGCTCCAAGTGCTTGATTTTACTTTATCCTTTGCCTCCTGGCAAAATGTTGCAAAGAAGTAAATGAATAGAACAGAATATTGCTAAAAGGCCTCCAGGTTGTTTCTCTGAAACCAGCTGGCAAGGAGGACCTTAAAAACGAAACCATACTCACTTTTATGGATGCCATGAACACCATGATCAAGACAAAAATCAAAACCAGGAAGTATGCAAAGGAGGAGTAGTTTGAGACAGGCATCCAAGGGATACCCTGGAAAGGAAGAGGGGCTTAAAAAGTATATTCTTTGGGAAGGGAAATACAGCTACAAGCTTTCTTCATCCTGATGGGGAATGCAATATTACAACATGGGAAGTTTCTCAAAAACTACATTAAAAATGTAGTTTGTGGATGGATGTATTATCTATACGAATAAAGCTTAAATGCCTAGCCTTAGTCCCCTGCAATTTATTGATACTGAGAAGAACAGAAAATTGGAATGACTATAAAACACTTACTAGGCAATTATAAAGGTCAAAACCGTACATTTCACTATCAGTTTTCATGTGTATTATATAACTCATCTGAAATCCTACTCTCAAAGCAAAAGACTACAATGATGTTATATCAAGTGTTCCCTTCCTCCCCCAGACAGTTATTAAGAGTGAGGGAGAAATCAGACTTGCATGGAATGAGTTCTGACTCATTATATGAAGCTTTTAAGAGTCAATGAAACAGTATTTATTTATTACAGCTCATCATCTCAAAAACTGCAACCTCCTGGGTATGCCAGCTGCACTGTTTCTCAAAAGCAGCCCTCTACTCTCACAAGGATCATCACTGCTAACTCCATCTCACTCATTTTACGAGCCTTCATTCAAAGTAAAACATTAGGAAGCAATAATATTTCATAACAATGTCTCCTATTATCCACATTACACTTCTCTATGTAATGTGTTTACCTTTCTGAATAAGAAAGATCGAACCTTTCATTAATAAGTAACCTACCTCACAATTATCAAGCAAAATAGAATCATCACCGAGTTTTGTACTACAGACGTACTTGGGAAGAGAACAGATGCACTGATTATCTGTAGCAGATCCCTTGTGAGTTTCCTATGAGACACTTCCATTCTCTCTGTATCTCATCCCCATAAGCCAGAAGTAGTGTTAATCTCCACAGGGAGTTTGTTTTCTGCAGTTAATCATGAAGGAATAAAACTTAAATAGTACTTAATAGTGCTGCAAATCTTTTTCCTTTAGACTATAGTGGAGATTCAAAGAGAAAATAAACCTCACTGATCTATATACACAGTATACAATAAACCTACTGCTAAACCAAGGATAATAATTTTGGCAACTTCTAGAGTTGTACAGAAGCATAAGTCCAATTGAAAAAACAATACTTTGGATATATAACCATATGACTCAGTGATCTTGAAAATTTAATATAGGAAGAAACATCAACTCAGAACACATTTAGCCTATTCCACAGTATCATCAACGCTGGCCATATTCTTGGTGTTGAAACCAGAGATACGTAGAACAAATCATACAGTTACATTACCAAAGTGAGACTTGAATTTTAAAGCTGGTGATTACAACCATATATATGGTCATTAGAAAGACAGAACCATGCCAATACTAGGCAATTCAGACCACATTACGGCAAATGGTTCAGGATTCATCTTGTTATAAATATCCCCAAGAGGATAGATATGCAATAGCATGACAAGCCTTGTAAACATGCTAGAGGAAATACATGCTTTGGTAAAACCAAATGAACTAAAATGCCTGGAACTCATTTTTAAGAGCATTAATTTTTATTTTTTTCCCCTCCAACTAGGAAATTAGCAAAAACAATACGGAAAAAAACAAACAAACAAACCACCACCACCTTGAGATGCATAGTGCCAGCTCTGCCTTGGACAAATAAAATTGAATTGTTTCTTCAATCTCTTTTCTAAGATGTTAATAGAAACAAATGACAAGACTTCAGATGGTAAAATTCTTTTATTCCCATTTACCTCATCAGCAATAGCCAGCTCCCTAATCTTTCTGGAAGATACAGTTTTCTTCTGTTCGTGTTTTTGTCCCCACCCATCGGGGGACTCAGGTTTCTTGACTGGGACAGCCCTGAGCTTTGCTGGCTGGGTCTAAAAGTCCTGATATTGGCATTGTCAAGTGCTTTTGCTGTCCCTCCACCACTAAAACTGTGACCCAACCTTATTAGACTGGCAGTTTACCACAATCTCAGCCTAGTATTTCTGGACCCTGAAGCAGTGCACACAGTGAGCTGAGCCAGATAATGTTTACTGTGTCATACCCATTAAGGAGACACATGCTCTAAGAAGTAGACTGTCCAGAACAACATCAGCTGTCACCCACTGAACAACTACAAAATTTGTTAAGTCTTCAATTCTGTGCTGAAGTAATACTGCCTTTGCAGTCCCTCCTTAAGGCTTCTAATCGATACATAAGAAGCAATCCAGTTTTCACACCATTTTTTTGCTGAAATATTCCAGGAAGGCACTATAAGGTACCTCACAAAAATAGAATATTTCAGCCCAAAGTGTGCTAAAACAGCAGATGGGGAGCTGGTTTACAATGCAAAGCACCTGACAACCTTAACAACCTATCCTGTAATGCACACAGGTACTACAGTACAGTATTACTGTATGTCTCAGTTGTCTTTTTTCAGACTCCAGCTCTGGTGTCAGCTCTAATGTTGATTTTCTCCAGTGGAAATCCCAACAGGCAGATACAAGGCACTTCCTCTTCCTTGGGCTGCAGTGCTGAGTTTGTGCCAACTGCAACCAGCCCTGTCAGTGCTTAATGAAAAAGGAAAACGACTCAGAAACACTTTACTGTAGTGACCACTGGTAAAGCTCTGATTAAGAAAGGCCCCACTGTAAAAACTGCCCTGATGCTGATCATGACAAATGCGTATTTCTGAAAGGACAAGAGGCCATTTTCCAGGGCTGTGCAATGGAAGAAAACTGTACTGGGCCATAAAGAGAAGACTTTTATCCACTTCTACACCAAGAAAACACCAAAACCCGACAGAGACTCCATCTATCTATCATCTACCTTCCCTATTTCTTCTACTCCAGTTGTATTGTTTCTTTCATTATTAACTGGTCTAAGCTTCAGCCACCTGAAGCAAGCCATAAGTTTATTGGTTCATTTTACTTTGTTAATCCATTGTTTTGTGGCACTTTTTTTTTATTTTTTTTTATTTTTGTGCTCTGTCCAAAACAGTTTGCATCATTCTTTGGCTTATTTCAATTTACTTTCCTGTAAATCTTGTTAAGAGTTAAAAAGTAAAGGAAATAATACAGATTGCTCTAAGTCTCCATTCAATCGTTGCTGTTCAGTGCCTGCAGTCCCCCAGTGTATCCATTATTCTAGACCGAAATGTTTCCCAACAGTTTTTGAAGCTGCTGGTATCTTGCACAGGATAACACAAAGAAGGCATTACCCAGCAACAAGAAAAAGTTTAGGAATAAAACTATTCATATACAGACAACTGGATGGGAACCATTGCATCACACCTACCCCCGTGTTCACAGTACCACATGCAAACACTTCTTAAGTCAAAAGCAGCATTTGTTAAGCAGTCAACAACATTACCACTGAGGAAAGGAAGAAAAGGTATTTAACTGAGAAGGTAGTTCACATAGGCCAATAGCTACACAGGCTGACTTTTCTGGGATGCAAGAATGTCCAGGATGTTTCACGCTCATCAGGGAAAACCACTAGCGCTTTGAACATGGGTGATCAGAATTGCAACTCCCTGCCAGGCTCAAAGACTTCCATGAGGCAGAAAGAAGAAGAGTTGAAAGTAGAAAGGTGTTCTGCCAGTTTGGACTGCTTCATGTACATGCTGTTCTGTAACAAGCCAGTAACTGCATATCCATCTGTGGGGAAGACTCCTGTGTCACCTCTAAGGATGGTTCAGCTGAAAACACTATGAGTTAAGTTGTTATTAGCAAATAAGAAACCAAAGAGCTATTGTTATTGAAGAGGAATATTTTAAAATGTACATGGCTTGTATTTTCCCAATGAAGCATTATCATTCCTGCATTTTGTAGAACCAAAAGATTACAGCCAGTGTCAGTATGAACTGGCTGAGGACCTGACAGGTGCTACATGTGCTACATCTGAGGCACCAAATACCCTTCCCAGCCAAAAGCTTTATTTCAGACCTCCACATTTGTGGATATGTCCATAGAAGACCTTGTGCTCTGATTCACATGCCAGAACTTCATGAAGTAAATGAACACCCAATCTGCCTTCCTTGGAAGAAGAGGGACCTTTGTTACCCATGTAGACATTCATTGGATAGTAGGCTAGTTTCTTAAGCACGTGTTTTGTAAGAGAACAACAAACAACTGGCTAGAACAACTGCATTTGAAGAAAAGTAGATGGAAGAGAGATCTTTATCCAAAGGAAGTTACTACAATGGTATTTTCCTTATTTTATGTGAAAAGTTTGTGTTATAATTTGCAAGGACAAGCTAAAGTGCTATCTGAACTTGAACTCCATCTCACACACTCCAGGATAGACCTTATTTAATTTTTTTTTTTTAAAGTAGCCCAAACTAGTAAAAAATGTGCAGAAGTTTTACAATTAATTATTTCAACATTTGGGAAAAAACAATCAATAAAAATGGCATTTGTGAATTCAAAAGAAAATCTCTGGAATTTTTTTCAGTCTTATTTCCTCCCCCAACCTCCACAACTCCTCCAAACAATTCTAGCTCTAATACTGTCTATTAGACTTATTCAGGAATAGATAGGTGCTTATTTAAAAGCATGATCAGAGAGTTCATCTTATCATGACTACACGAGTCTCAACTCTAGCACTTCATCTTCTTGTATAAATACCAGTCATATTGCTCCAATCAGAACTTTTTCTTAAACACTTAAAATTATATTATTTAAGTCAGAGGCATAAAAACATGACAGAAAATGGAAAACGGTATTAGAAAGTGGCTAGTGAACAGCTGCTTCACTCTATATCTTATAACTTCAAAATGGGAATCTGAAGCAGCAAAAGATTGATACTTATAAGAGCAGTTAATGAATATGTAAGTAGGCTGCAATTAATTAAGCAGATCTGTCGCTTTTTTAATCTTCCCTTCTGTATTGTAGTCTTCCTTTTTATCTCATTTTGCTCAGCCAACTTCTCTGACAGGCATTGGACAGCAAGAGCTAAAAATACTGCAGGTTTTCCTACACAAAACCCTACCAATACTGACTGCTAAATACAGTACTGCATGCTAATGTGATGATTCACATCTCTTAATTCATTTTAATCTCCTTTCCTATCATGTTGAGGACCTGAAGTTTTGTACTTTCATTACAGCCTGCTCCTTTGCCTCTCTCACATATCTAAGACTACACAGGACAAGTGGGAGAAGCCCACACCAGCTGCCAGTAGCAGCATGTGTACTTTATGATATCAGGCTTTAAAAATCTGCCAGTTTTCTAGAGTTTAAACAAAAGGAACACAGAGACAGGAACAACTCAGTAATAGCACTCTGCTTGCCACAGAGTAGTAAGGTTTAAGAAGGATGTATCCTGTTTCCTCTTTTCTCCTGCATCCTTCCCTAGAATGCTGAAGTCTGTAGAAACTGAAGAGAAATAGCTACTTTCTCCATTTTAAACTGTACATTAAACAGAAGCAAAACAGAAATTCAAATCTAAGACTTGCGTACTTGACACTGTGGTTTTTGAGTTTCCTGCTCAAACATAATGATTACGCTTATTGTGGCCATGATTAAAGATGCTCAGGAAAACGTAAAGATAACCATACCAGTTTGTTTTTTCATTAGTGTTTGAATCAAGTTATTTAAAGGTCAGACCCATTTATCTTGCCATGTGTTTTAGCAGAGACTGGAACTCAACTTGGACAGAGAAAAGACATTTTTATAAACATGTGCATCTGCCTCTGACTTAGACTGGTTTTGGATACTTAGACATATGAACTCCAGCATGCAGACAGGCCCCTCATATATCTAATTTTTTTTTTTTTTTTTTGAACAGAAAATTCCTAGAGATTATGGTAATTCTTTCAGGACTAACAGTGCTAAATCAAGAACTATACAGCGTTACAGTTAAAGAGATGGTGGGACCTAAAATTTACTCTCATGCTGGTTGGTATTTTTTGCCATTTGGGGACTTACACCTACAAACGTGCAAGTCTCGAGTTGTAACATGAACCCAGTTCTCTTCTCATTCATCCAAATAAATGTGAGAGGGGAAAACTGAGTATATGATATACTAGCATATGGCATGTGTTTTTCAAAAGCAAAGCAAAGCTAGGCACTTTGACATTTACGAATATAGTATACTTCCTACTGTAAGTCCTTAACTCAATGACTATGTCATACAGCCACCTACAGTAACCAGGTCATCAGTGAACAGAGATAAGAGCAGCATTTCTTCACAGAAAGTTGGTTTTTGTTTTGCAAAAGATTATGTACAATATAATTAGCTTCTGACAGTGCAATTAATTCCTGTCTTGTTTCTTACTATGTTGTAACAAAAAACAACTTAAATGCTGAAAATATCAGGTAACTGTAAAGCTATATTTAACCACCACAAGTTTCACCTGTGAGGAAACATCATTTGAATAAGCAGATGGTGATGCTATGGGGTTGCCATTATTAGTAGAAGCACACATTTGACTCTGAAAATGGCAGCTATAAAGGACAAGAAAACTAGATTTAATATTGGACATTTCTGGAAGCAAAACCAGACCTATATTAAATCTTCTTACTTTGCTTCTTTCTTCCATTCAACAACATAGTTTTACTGTTAGGGCTGCTTGAATTCCTGTGAACTAAACAGAAACTGAATCCTGCTACCCAATTCTCACTAAATTCTAGGAGTATTTGCATTCCTAACTCCTTTGCTCCCTTTCCTGAAATCCCTGTGAAAGTGAATGCACAATTTGTGTTACTTCACCAAATCATTTATGTAGCTGGGATTCTACTCAAAATAGATTGTCATGCTATTTCAGGAGCATGAATGTTGCTAGCCAGCTAATGTTTTTAGTCCATATTATTTAAAAAGCTAGTATGGAGTAATAATAATTTAAAAAGCTAGGAAAATAAAAAAACAGATGTAGAAGCATTCCAATTCACCCAAGGAAATTTAAATAGAAGGGCTGCAAAGATGTTTATGATACATATTATTACTTGTCGTAGGAGCTGAACTTCACTAAAAACGGACATCATACCAGGAGAGAGTCACTGTCTTGTTACCAGGAATTGCTTTAAAAGTCTAACAGGTAGAAATTTTCCAAATAGCAACAGAATTTTCATCTGCTTAAGCACTCATACCAGTAACATTTCAAATTGCAAATTCATACCAAGAGCGAAGGAATATAATCATGGACAGTATTTCATCACCTGGTGAGATAAGTTAATCATAATTCAAGAACTCGGAAAATAATTATGCCACTACACTTGTGGATTACTTTGGGGTTTAAAAAGTGATTGGTTAGATTCCATTTTGACCTTGCTTGTTGCTCACTCTTGTACATGTAGGAAAATAAAAGCTGTAACCAATCAGTTCAGCAACACTTAAGAGAGCATTTCCACAAGACTAATTTTGATATGCAGGAACGACTGTGATTATTACTTACTTCCGAATTTCTCAATGTACTAACAAAAGGATGGACCTGCAGGAAAAGCCTTAAGTTCCCTTGAATACCTCACCACTAACAGAACACCGCATTACAAATTCTAGTAAAGCTAGATCAGTTGCTAGGAAAGATTAAACTATGGCCACCAGGAAAATCCCTTTACTTACATAATAGCCTCATCATCATTCAGCGTCAGAATATGCTTAGTGAACTTTAAGACAAATGGTATCATTTTATATATAACCATCAGCAAGACAACAGGAGCATGGAAGTTCTGAGCAAAATTAGGGCACAAAAGAAGAACTGTGACAATTTAATGAACTGAATAAAAAAAACAGAAATATCAATGTGAAGTGTCTTCCTACTGTAATACAATGAAATACGAATGTGGAAGGTCATGTATTACATTGGACAGAGGTAACCAGGCTTTCTTCATTAACAATAAATGTCTACTTTAAGGAATCTTACATCCCTCACTGAAGACACCACAAAGAACACTCTTCAAAAACTTAAATCCCGATATATATATATATATATATTATGACTAGCCTGTATTTTCTATCTGGAGCAGAATTTTCCATGCATTACAACCAGAAAAATTTCTTTGTGGTTACTAAACATCTGGCACTAGTGGCAAAGAAGATCCGCTGTTTTTGTTTCAATACTCAGTATCGTAACCTTTGAAGCAGCCATTTCCCCTTTTCAAGGCTATTTCCTTTATAAGGTACAACTAATTCACATACGCTGTTAACCTGAGAGAGAAAGTATCATAACAAAACATTCCAGCTCTCAAGTAAAAAGGACTTGGCTCTCTCCTCAGCCTTACACCGCTGATGTCCCTGGGTGGAACAAATGCTCAAATCCAATCCACCAGTTGCTGGCCAAATTTGTTTCCAAATCTTCTTTCATGTTGTTTTTGTAGAATTTTGAGAATCCCCATGCCCTCCTACCCTCAAAGTGAGATGTAATGACATTTTGCTTGCATTACACATAGCAATGATCATAAAGTTTTTATACTTCAGTAAAACAAGTGGAACTAGCTGCATGTGAGTAGAACCTTCTCACAAGATACAAAGCCAATATTCTCCACACAGAAGTACTATTATAGCATCTTTTTAAACCATAGGTATTAAAACAGAGACAAAGCAGCACAATCATTAATTCCAATGATACTGTAGTGCCTAGCATGCAGGTATCTTTCCAACATGCTCCAGATCATTACTACTAACAGAGATTAGCACCTGTAGCATGTTACCAAAAAAAAATTAAGCACACAAACAGCTTCAGTCTCCCTGCAAAGTCAAAGCCATCCAGAAAATTATTAATAATCTGAATTATATGTTAGATCTGCAAGAATAAATTGTAAATCGCAAATTATTGTTATGGTTATAAACCACCTCATAGCATTTAGCCAGTAGTTGGTTTGTGAACAGTTTTTGTAATTCTGTCAGCAATGAAAGAAAAAGCACCCTAAAAGAAGCAGCCTGACTACAGAAGCCAAGTTAATGAATGCATACAACTTGAGATTCCTCTCCACTCCTCTGAGAGGCAACATTTCCTGCTTTCACAATTTTAACATGAATCTCACTAGTTTTAGTGCTTTTCTTAGAGTCTTTGCTGCTGGAATCATGCCTAAGAGTCTTAGCATTAATATTAAAAGATTTCCACCCCCTTGCATCCTAAGTTTGAAAGTGTGAAACAAGCGCACCCTAGAGGCTGAAAAACTAGAAAGAATACAAGAAATTCAGGGTGGATTGTTTTTGTGTTTGGTTTAAAAAATAAAAATAAATAATAATCATAATTTCTAAGATGATTCCTTGAGCGGCAGGAGCCAGACAACGTGTCTGCTCCTCATAACTGACTGTTCACTGGAATCTCGCCTAAGCGGATGGAGACATCAGCAATTTTACATGGAAGAAATACGCAATGTCACTTTCACTGCTGTTTCTATCCAGTGAATATTCTTACACTTCGGAGTGTTAATCCAGCTTCTTTTAAAAGTCATACTTCTAAAGCGAATGCTTTACCTTTTGACCTATGAAAAAAACATTATTTCATGTACAAACTATTTTTCATGCACAAATTTTTTTTTTTCCTGAAAAGCTAACTCCTCTGCAACTAAGAGCATCCTGTGTGAGCAGATATAACTAAGAGTTACGTTACCTGCAAAAGAGGTGTAAATGCATGTTAAGAAGGAACATAACATCAGTCTTCCTCAGGGGAAAGATGATGCTTTTACATTCCCCTTAAGATAGCTAATTGCTTTTAATTATACATGCAGCTGGAATTTGAAAGACAAAGTTAATAGATTATTTTCCTATATATTGTTAAAGGATTAGACTGCTTTTTTAAAAGCCACCACTAGATGGTGAAACAACTTCAGCAATTTGTAAATCTACAGCACTTCTCCATGCCTCTTCCTTCTCCTTGAGTCTTCCTTCCCTGCCTCCAATCAAGTGCATTCAGAGATATCGGGAGACAACATAAACCTGGGAAGCAAGCTTATCTTCTATAATTAGGATTTGTCAAAATACATACCATTGTCAAAGCTAGCGTTCTCTTATACATAATAATTTGTTCCCTTCTTTGGCATTTCTTTTCTGTGGGATGGAACAATGAAATTGCTATGACTCGCTGTGGCTCTCTATGACTGAGAGCTACAGGAGGAAGGAAGTGACTGATCACTGCAGATCAGGGTGTCCAGAACACTATTCGTGGACTTCAGAAACCCAAATTCAGCTCCCTCTTCTGTTAGATAGACCAACTCAGCAAACCCAAAAGCAAGTCTTTTAACCTCACTGCACCTCATTTCTCATCTGGAAGTAAAATTACGGAGTTGTTACTACTTAAAACCTCATATGGATGCTGGAACGACAAGTACATTTAGAAGTTATGTCATATTCCAGAACTGTGAAGTATTTAGTATATTTCATATTGCTCTGAGGCAAATAACGGCTTTGGCATTCACTTTCCCTTGGCCTGTAGTACCTTAAACAGATGCATTTTGGTTAGTTTTAAAAAGAGCTACGATGACGTTCAGAAGTCTCTTATCTGCTACTGCAGGAGATCAGACATGAGATGCTTCTACTGTGTGCCGACCTCTTCTTTTAGGGCTTACTATTTCATCTTCTGAAGCTATGTATTTTGATGAAAGCCTGGTGGGTCAGATGTATTACTGTCCTGGTTTTGGCTGGGATAGAGTTAATCTTCCTAGTGGCTGGTTTGGTGCCATGTTTTGGATTTAGGATGAGACTAATGCTGATAACACACTGATGTTTCAGCTGCTGCAGAGCAGTGCTTGCACAGAGCCAAGGACTTCTCAGCTGCCTGTGCTGCCCTGCCAGTATGGGGGCTGGGGGTGCACAGGGAGCTGGGAGGGGACACAGCCAGGACAGGTGACCCAGACTGACCAAAGGGGTATCCCACACCATACAGCATCAAGCTCAGCAATAAAACTGGGAGGAGTTGGCTGGGAGGGCCGACTGAGCCCTGAGCCATTGCTCAGGGTCTGGCTGAGCATCAGTCAGCTGGTGATGAGCAAGTGTGTTGTGCATCACTTGCATTGTGTATTCTTTTTTTCTTCTCTCCCCTTTATTTCCCATTAAACTGTCTTTATCTCAACCCACAAGTTTCACTTCTTGTTCCCCCAGTTCTCTCCCCCACCCCACTGGGGGACAGGGAGTGATCCAACAGCTGTGTGCTGCTTAGCTGCCTGCTGGGTTAAACCACCACAATTACTCTGCAGCTACAATTTTTATTCATTAGTTGTGCCTATCCTGGTGGTCAAGCATGGCTGAATTTTTATTTTTGTAGTTTTGTTTAAATATTTATAAAGAGTTCCAGGAACTATATATTACAAATTAACTTAAGTAAATTGAAATAAGACAAATTGTCTTCTCCAATTCTAAATGAACAGATGAGGAAGTTCTGAGACTACTTTGTTAACAACCAGCACATATACAAGCCTGAAGTGTATCTTATTGCAAAACGCATTTTATGATCATCAGTAAACAGATCATAACCAAAGTTATGAGTAATGTGGATTTAAGCCTATGAGAAAAGGGAAAGTGGTGGATAGGTAACGTTGAAAATAAGTAGTGTAGACAAGGTAATTTTTCTATCAGCTAGTACACGTCAGACTATTTAATTAATCAGGTATGCAAGATAACACACAGAAAGCACACACCTTCATTTCACAAGGAAGAAACCTCCACCCAGCCATAGTTACCCTCCACATGAACATTAGAAAAAAAAATGTTGAGTAACACACACCTATGAAATAGACCAGGAACTGCTACAGGAACTATGAGGAATCCCCTACAGTACATTCAACTGCAAGGAAGAACAATATGTGAGAGAACAGATTTCAAAAGAAAGGAGACTGTGCCTGTTGCATAGAGCTAAGACCTGAAAATCAAGATAACTGAGAAGACTCTTCCTACTCTGCATGCATCACGGCACTGAATTCCTCCAGGAGATGACAGGGCCTGCTCTAAGCTAAGCTAAAAATTTTCTGGAAGTATCATCAGGGTGCTCAAATGGGATGCAAGAGATTCTGGCTTGTGACTTTCACTACAGAAAAGAACATACCTTGGATATACAAGGTACATTTAGCTGTTAAGCCTTTTACTGCTCTGAACACATTTGCTCCGCTTCTAAAAATAAATTAAGCCTGTAACTGTTTGCCAGATTGTCAGGGGAAAACAGAACTGACCACCTCAGAAAGGTAACACAGGATTTATCAGGAATTAAACTGCCCAAAAGGGATAGCAAGTGTGCCCTTTCCCCCTGCACTGCACTAAACAGAACTGTATAATAAAAATGTCAACACCAGACATGAATACAGCTGCAAAGATGTAGAATGAAAGACCAACAATAATCAAGTAGCTTGATTATTCATGTATGAAAATGTCCCTCAGGGACTTGAGGCCGAATTTCTGCATTCCAAGCTAACACCATAAAGATATTACCATCAAAAGTCTTGGTTTCAATACAGTCTGACAAAAAGAACATTTATTGGAAACAGTGTCAACAATTCCTTCGCAAACAAAATCTGGGGTGGCTCCTTTGGAATTGGTTTGAACTAGCTGTTAATCTGGTTAATTTCTTAGTAAATGGGAAGTTCATCTTGATCAAGGTCTTGTATGGAATAATTCAGTTACAGACAATTCCTTTTTCGTATACAATATAAATTCTTTATACAATGGAGCAATGCAGCTATATAATTACTAAATAATTTCACTGTATAAAGTTGAGAAATAGTTGCAGCCTCTTTTCATTGGTATTATTCCCACTGGAAGTAGAAAAGAATCTCCTTTTCATTTAAGGATAATCAGAAAACAATACAAATAAATATTAATTGAGGGCACATCTACAATACAAGGCCTTTTCCTAGCATAGTAAGTGTTCTATGTCACCACTATTATATAAAGAATGGCCTATACCACTAAATCAAATAGCTGTTGGCCAACCCCCGTACCGAGAAGCAGTTTATCCTGAAAGGAACTATTATGCCACCTCCTTAAGCACCGTAAGCAGGGCTGATCTAATCATACACCTTTTATACATGGCAAAATCATGTTTACACTGGAGGGTTTGCTAAGATGCAGATTTTGCCCAACCAAGCCTAAACTTAAGGTCACACAAATGCAGTTATGCTACTTATATTGTTGACTCTCAGCAAGCTAAACAACATACCACGGTTTATGAAGTGCCTGCTTGCATGCTGTCATTCCAGTACTGCCAGGGCACCTCCCTCGCTCAGTGCACTTCATTTCCTCTGAGGTGGAGGTGAAGCCGTTTCAGCAAGATCTTTCCGTGGTAAGATGTTAGATACTCCTCACATCTAAACTGGATAAGAATCCTGTTCTATTTAGTCTTTTTCTAATAAAGCTGTTGCCCCTTGGTTGCAAATTTGGCCTCCATTCTCTCTTTGCTCTAAAGCTGTTGGAAAAAAAAAGGTGATATAGTCTTCCTGCAGACAGGGTCACCACACACAGTAGAGGATCAGTGGAAGAGAAAGAAGGAACAGAGGACTCTAGACCACTCTGAAACCCAGTGTCAGTGACCCCTGCATTTGCTGTGGGAAGATTATCTTTGTGGCACCGTAAGTGTGACCACAGGCAGTTCTCTTCTGATGCCAGGCTGTTGCTTTCAAGATCAGCCTCCAGCTTGCACATTTTTAGCTAAGAGCACCCCACCATAGGCAGGATGACATTTGTGGCTGTTCTGGTGAATGATCCAATCTTGCAACCTAATAGAAGCTGTATCAGAAAGCATTTCACAATCCCCCGCTTCGGGTCAACCCACAAGAAACTAACACATAGTACATTGGATCAAGTAGAGGTCACAGACTGTGGCACTTCTGCCTCTACCAGACCTTCCCATCCCCACAGCGCTCACACAGGATAGCAGGAAAAATAGTTGTCCACTTCATATGAGTAACTCCTGATAAATCTGCAGACTGACAAGCAGCTGTCACAAAAGCAAACAAGGAGAATCCAGATGAGAGAGGGGATTTCTGTGGAGGCTTGTGCATTGCAAAAGACTGGAAAGAAGGAAGATGGAGTCATAATGAAGACCACAAGGGGTTCTGAGGGAGCCAGAGAATTCGAAAGCCTGCACATCTAATGTTCTCATTAAGTTCATAGGCCCCAGTCAGAGAAGACACTACTGCACATTTTTCAGATCTCTTACATTTACAGACCTGATCCCTCCAGGTGCCCAAGAATATTAACAAGCCAAAATGTTGATCTAAATGAGGAAAATTATTTTTACAATTGAGGCTTTGGTGCTAACACAGCAACTCATACTGTAACAGAGATTACATAGTGAAAATATTTAACTTCAGAAAAACCCTAGGAGACAAGAACAGTTCCACAAAAGGACTATAAAATGAAGTATCAAGAAATAAAGTGACACTGCTTTTTGCCATGGTTAAACATTAAAAGGAATCTTACTCTCCTAAGTCCCGGGCTAGCTCTCTGAACATCATTGTCTTCTCTGAGGCTGTAATAGTCTCTTTTCTTTTTGCTTCCCTTACGTCTTTATTGTTACTGAGCGTAATAGCACTGGAAGAATACCAAAATATTATGCACAGATTGTACCCAAGTTGCACCTTCTCTCTATTTTGAGAGAAAAGGTGCTTTGTTTTCCCTCGAAAACTAGCTTCCAAAATAATATTGTGTGAGATTTGTAGGATACCTAATTGGAAGTTGGCATGATCAAAATTTATGTCACTCTAATTAGGATAGAGCAAGGTCAGAGAATACAGCTATAAAAAAAAACAAAACTGAAAAGCATTCTGCAAAATGACAGAAAAAAAATACACAACACTTACACTAACTGCTAGAAATTCAGACTTCAGCCTGGTATATCTGCATACTTGTGTTTTGTTGGTCATAAATGTGGAATTGTAACTGCTATCTAAATAGACTTCAGAGGAGGCAATTGAAAAGCTTCCCTTATCTTCCCTCCCTCCCCTCTAAATTTGTTTTATTTTATTCCAAAAGATTTCTATTTTCTAATAAAAACTACCACAAAATATAAGAAAAGATGGAAGGAACTGAAGGGAAGTATGATTTGTCTGAAGAGTAACTTCATTTTAGTTATTCTAATAACTTGAAAGGACAGATTTTCTAAGTAGGTATAAGCAGGAGCTGATGAGCTCATATGAACAAAGCATTTCTAGAGTATTCCTTTCTGGAGTTCAGTTAAATACTTGTGATACTTGTGTGAGAAAGCAGAAAAAAACAGTCCATTCTCCCTGTCCCCACAAAAAAAGGCTTATGCGAGTCTTTGACTTCTAGGTCACTGACATAATCTGATACAGATCACGTGAATATATGAAAAATATAGTTCACAGCTGCTGATCGACTTAGTCATCAAACTGAAATCTTGACTCATTTTCTGGCATGACTGCCATCATTACAGTTGTGCCACTGCTAACATAAACAAACAAACAAGGAACAAGCGGATCTACCCACTTCCTTTAGCAAGCAGGTGAGTGGGTTTATTTCATCCAGATAATTACTATGCTAAAAGCCATGGTGTTCTTTAGAAAAAGAGACTAAGTTATTATATCATTGCCAAGCAGGCACTTGCCCAAGAACATTGTATTCACATATTTTAAAACAAAAAACTTGTTCTGCAATAATTTATGGTTCTGCAAGGTGACAAAAAATAACTTTGTCTACATTTCACAGAATGAATCAGAAATCTGTTAAAAGACACCTGGTTTTACCTGAACCACTTGTATACAGCCAATGATAAGTTTTTTAACGGAAAAAAAAAAGATAGATCAATTTGTAATTTATTTCAAAGATGTTGCTGCAGAAAGCAAATAAATCCACCCAGAACCTGGAGCATTTCAGAAGAGTTTTGACACAAAGTTGTTCTTCCTCTCTAGCCAGCAGTAATGGTCTTCATGTTTCTTCTAGTTAGGGATCATTTATTTTTTCCCCTTGAAGATAAGAACTTCCTTATCATTTTGTTTCCAGTAGGAGTAACTCCTAAGCTCAGAAATCACTCCACACTAAAAGCAAGCTAGAGTCCTGCATCTCAGTAGGACAGAGATTTGGACAGATGGGAGTGCATGTATAGAAAAAAAGTAATACCTAAGTGTAGGAGAAAATTCAAGGATATACACTGAGAATGTCAAAAGGTAACAGACAACATGCTGTACATCAATGTTAGAGGTAGTGTCTAAGTTCAAATATTCATTGAGAGACAGAACAGGTTTTGTCGATTATGGTTGAAAGTTCTCTCTCATAATACTGCTCTTGCTATTCAACAGCATATTGGAAACCTTTATAGGTTACAAAGGAATGTAGGGAATAACTAGATTCTATAAACTAAACAGACACATACAGCTTTTTCACCATAATAGAGTGTAATATTATTGACTATTACAATTGACACTGCCCTGAAGAGGCCTATTATCTTTATGTTAAGTATATTTATATGTACACAAAACAAATTATTTAACTGAAGTTCAGAATTAGCAACTGGCAGAATGCCTCACGCTCATTATTTGAATCACCTACTGGAAACAATAAAAGAATTTCAGCTACGGTTGAACTCTTCAGCTACAGCTGAAGAACAGGGCTAGTTAAGGGAAGGTAGCCAGTTCCCTGAGCTATAAATTAACTTCAGTTTAATTAGAAATATGAGTTGACAGCAGAAATGTATTAGCGGTAGATCCTGCAATATGTACCGGATTTGCCAGATTCCCTAACTCAGCTGGCAGACAGAACTCCTGATGAAAAAGCTAATAAATAGGAAATGCTACATCTACTTCAAAGAGTTCTTTCTCTAAGCCAGACCCAGTCTTTGGCGCACTCACTTGGTGTTGAGGGTTGCAGAGAAATTCACCCACACCACCAATTTTCTGTGGATTCTGATGTTGAAAGGAAAAGCAAACAATGCTACAATGACTCAGAAATACCTAGAAACTGCTTGTTAACAAGTATATGTTCAAGAATATTTTCTTGGGACATCTGAAAACAAAAGCTTTTTTTTTTTTCTTTTTGATTTGTACCCTTCCCTCAGCTTTATTTCTTGCACTAAAAAAACTAAAGAAACAGTTGTGAAGTAGGACAAATGCACTTCGCAAATATTCTTTGTAAATACATTTGTAACTTGGCTCTCTACCTAAAAGACTTGTGACCACATCTGCAGTATTAAAATCAGTAGCAAACAGAACACTAATGACATACAGGTAATACCAAATTAACAGAAGCTCAGCATTTGGACAAGCAATATACATTGATCCCTATATGAAGGAAGGAAAGAAAAACGGACTTCTGCTGTCAGCCTTGAGAAGAAAATCTCGTGCTCACTCTTACTGAGAAAACTCCATAGATTTCTGACTCTGTTTAGCGTTTGTTGTGGGTTTAGTGCCTTGTTTCAGGAAGGCACTTTCCCACTTTTCTAACCCAGCATGCAGATCACCACACCTGTAATGGAGGTAATAGATAACTAATATCTGCTTCTCTCTCTACATTCAGCAACGTCAACATCCTCTGACTTCTCTTCCCTGACTAATGCCAGTGCTTCTGGCTGTGCAAGAAGGCATCACTGAATATTTAGTGCCATTTTCTCTCCCCAGTAGGTTTCTTTATAATTGTGTCATTCACCAGTAGCTGGCAAATTCTCTTGTTGCTATGTCTAGGGAGTCAAAACCCTCAAAAAAAATCTTTTTTTAAGGTAGAAAAATATGCTGTAGTCCCTGAATTCCAGTGCTGTATTCTTGATATGCTATATTCTCCTGTTCCTTCAAAAGGCAAGAGTCACTAATTTAAAACAAACAAACAAAAAAACACAGAAAACCATCTGAGGCTGTTACTGACATAGACCAGAAGTTAAAGAAAAAATCATGCACAATTATTCATCCTTTCTCTTGCAGGTGACAGACACTCCCTTAGCTGTTAAACAAATCACCAAATCATTATACATAATTTAACTACGAGCCTGACTGATGTCACAGAGCTTTTTGGAAAGCTATACTCGGACATTTGTACTGTTTGATTTCTGACAAGATACCTCCCATTCCTGGCCTAATGTAAAAGCCTGATAATTCAAATATTCAGAAAGACACTGCTCACGCTCCAGTCTCACTTTGCACTTTTTTTTTCTTTCCAGTCCATCATCTTCTTAACTTTTCTAAGATAATGACACTTAGAATAAGTTTTAAAGGCAGGATAACAATAAGCAGCCACAGCAGACCACAAACATCAAGAACACTACCTATTTTCGTGTCTGCATTGATTAAAAATTTAATTGATGCAACACACTCAAATATGTTTTCTCACAGAAACACTACCTGTCTGAGAAGCAGCCACACATAACTTTCAATTTTCACCACTACTTCGCATTGTCAAAATGGTTGTTATCCTTCACTTCTTCAGCTGCACCCCTCTTGTACATAAAGTACACCTGAAGTCATATACATACAAGCTAGTTCAGGGCTTTCTGTGATTCATTCCTTCATTCAAGACTAAAGGTTCTTCAATGAATAAATGTTTGTCACTTAAACTTTCCACTTAGTAGAGAAGGGGGTGTGCTTAAGCAAATTAGTGCTGTTCCTACCGCAAAAGTTTAGAGAATGACAGACTTTTCTCCGGTCTAGCTTGGACATGAAAACTTGCTTATAAAATCCAGTGGTAAAACACTAGCACTGAAGTTTAACTTGGGGGGAACACACAATAACATAGCAAAAAAATACCCGTCTGAGAGTGAGTTACTTTTTCCTTTAGAACTCTTTCCAGAGAGGTACCCTACTGCACTGCATTGCAATCAGATTACAAGATAGTGCATGTGTTTAAACAAAGGAAAGCAGGACTTGCTTCCTCTCCCTTACATGCATGTGGCTGTCTAGAACAAGCAGATACTGATGAAGTCATTACCTACAAACCGTACGAAGGGCAACATGCACGAGACTACAGAACTGGTAGAATTCTGCAAACCCGCTGTGAGTCAAGCAGTATTGCTTTCTCCAAAGCTCAGTTGTTACATACTGTCCACATTCTTTTCACATTCTTCTGCAGCCCCCAATGCAACTTTTCCTGATTATTACTAGCCTAGAGAGACTGATCGCTGTCTCCAATGAAAGGACACAGGGTTCTCAATGGCATTTGCAGGTGACAGATATAAAACTAAGAAAATACAACTTCCCACAACATGCTCAGCCGTGAAACTGCCATATATTAAAAAAAAAAAAAAAAAGCACCTAATTAAATTGTTTCCAGAAAAGTCCATCTTGTGAGATTAAACACAGGAATACCACCTCCATCTCAGAACTCCCTGAATTGAAAACCAGGAGAGCATGCCACAAAAGAATCACAATACATGCCCTATGCTCCTCTGTAAACACCTCTTAACGACACAAACAAGAGACTGGGCCAGCTGGACTTGCACGTGCACACACACACACGCACACACACACCCCCCATGGGAATTCTTTGGTCTTTATATAAGAAGTATACGAAAGAATCACTGGATTTTAAACACGAGGAAACTTTTTCTAGTGCAAAAGTCCTACCTTGAAAGGATGCGTCTCTCAAGAACAGAATCTCTAATACATGTCTGTGACATTCTTTCTAGCCATGGAAAGCATTTGCTACTTATCTCCTGGGAGAGGGGCTTGTCGTCAAGAAACCTTTCTGGACTTGAAGAACTGTCAGAAGGGGATTTCCCCAAGATTCTAGTCAGACACCAGTGTCTACATTGATCAATCAGTAGGCGTTATTCCTGTTTTGTGAGTTCATATCATATAAATTCCTGAGAATAATCCCGAGTTCCTGCTTTTCTGAGACAGCGGAACACTATAATTGACAAAAGCAGTATAAGAACTACCTCCCATTCTTCCATTTCCAAGGTCTGTCACGTCCTAAGGCTACATTTTCTCATAAATACCATATAATGACATGTAAGAAAATAAGAATGCCTGGTGGGTCACACCAATGGTCCATCTACGACAGCATTCTGCCTAGGACAACATCAATAGGAGATGCCACTCAGGCACAGCACAGAAGCGTGGCCACCTTCTGTGGTCCATTCCCCTCACACACCCCAGCATCCACACCTCTTAAAAAACAGTGTAAATATGGCAGTCACAAAGGAGAATGTGCATCACTGTGACCTATTATTTTCTACCAATCTGAGGTGAGAACAGATATATGAAAACATGTAATTCCTTAAATATATATTCTAGCTAAAATCTTACCATTCAGGCACACAAAACCTTTCCCAACCCCAGTGTTTGGGTTTGCTCCATTTTTATCTCAAATGTTGGCAAGCGTTTGCTTTAACATTACATTTGGTCACTTCCGGTGCTTCAAAAAAAAAAAAACACAGAAGAGTCTACTCTGATACCAATTTCTTTGATGAAAATTGTGTCATTATAGTTCCGGTTATAGAAAACTGTATTTTCAATATGCTCCAGGCAGAAAAAGATGAAATAATGGGAAGACTACCCAGATACGAGGACCGTAGCTCATATCTTCCTGTGAAAGGCAATTTTTCCCTCTTCTTTGGTAGAGAAAATTTAAGTCTGTGACGTGATTTTGTTTTTTGTTTTGTTGTTTTTTAATTCAAATGAACACAACCACAAACACCACATTTAGTAATTCATTTNTAAATATTCTCAACAGAAATTAGAAATATGCCTGTCAAGCCTCAGCAGTAAAACTACTAGAGTATCACTAGCCAAACATGGTTTCAATTACACTAACACCCTTAGAAGAAACAAAACAAATGTGTATTTAAAAAAAAAAGGGGGGGTACTGACAACAGTCTCCATTTCCTCTCGTCCACTAGCTTTTATAATGGCTAATACTGTGTGTCAGCAGCAGACGGACCAGGCTATCAGTATTTTGGCAATTCTGTTCTGCAGTGGCATGGCAGAGGGCATCAAGCCATAGCATCAGCCAGTATTTATACATCAGTGCTAGGATCCCACCATTTTAAATGTAGAACACTGCAGCCCTTGTTGCTATACTATTTTCAAGCAGTTTCTAGACCATGAACCATAACCTCCCTGAAATAAAGGAACATTAGTACTCTTACTGAACACATTGTTTCACTATGTAATCTATTGTTTGCTAAAACAAACCCTTGCAAAGGGTGGGCTTTCCTTTGTTGTTGTTTTCATAATGCTAACCACAAAACAAACAAACAAACAAAGTTCAAACTTTGGCTGAACTCAGCCTTTATTGCCCAAGGATTGCTCTATGATTAGTAAAACACACATTTCCCAAACATTCTCGTCTTTTATGTGCTTACATACCTTAAAATGCTTCTTTCTAGCCTATAGGGTTTTTGTTTTGTTTTAATAACATATATGCCTCAGGAATCTTTGGAGGGAAAAAAGCAGGGGGGAGTGGGGAATATGGTTTTAGTGACTATTTCAGCAGCTCTTTTCTGAAACAACCTGCAAAATTTCATCTCAGCTGTGACTAAGTTGTTAATCAGCTGGCTTGGTTAACTCATGTGGATCAATTTTTAACTGAAAATACATCTTATATGTATTTTATGTATTGCTTTTCAGCAAGCCACCTAGCAACTAGAGCTGCAAATACTTATTGGATTATATATTTTTATTTCATAGTCTTAAACATCTTGGCTCTATAAGACTTTCAGTTGCCATGACACAGTCCAGAGATAAAGTGATTAATTCTTAATCATGACAACAGCACAATTGTTTGAAATAAATGAGTGAAATGACCTGGAAATGCTATTCACTGCTGGCACTAAACATTATTCAAGTGATCTAAAACCCACCAGAAATGGCTAATCACTGAAACTCTCACTCATGTATATGAACTATTTCAACAAGAAGAGTCAAGACACCACACATTTTTTAGCTAATTAATGACTGAGCAAGCTCGAATTAAGAGGTTCAGGCATAAGCTACTGAATTTATCCCTGTTTAAAGTAAAATGCAAACCAATTTCTCTGTTCCTCCTCTGCCCTCCACTGCCTGTCTTCAGTTAAAAAAAAGAATTCTTAGGTTCATGGACCCTAGTTCAAATTTATTGGTACTGCTTTGTGCATTGGTCTCTAACACCATCACTGTTGAACACAGAAGCAGCAAAAAATACTTCATTCAAACTTTAAATGGAAAATAACATGAAGACAGGGACATGCTAGTGTCATATCTTTTAAAGAACAAACTACTACTCTGCTACCCACCTTTGAATTTGCAATTAACGTGTTTCTCATAGGTCTACAATTTGGTACTCCTACAGGACTGGCAATTGACTTAAATCAAGTGCCAAAACCTCTTACCATAAAGAAAGGCATTCTCTTATAATTAGAAAATAAATGTAAGAAGAAAAAAGTAAATAAAGCTAACTAAGTAAAAATACACATGCTATTCTTTGATTTATGAGTCAGTTAATACTGATGTCTGGGATGACCACAAACTGACGTGTTCACATAAAGATATAAACAGTTGTGCTCACCTGCAAGCACTAACACAACATTCAGTCACCAGCATTTCAGTCTTTCAAAGGTAAGTGCTCCTGAATACCTAGCTTCACCTTGGGACTCTTCTGAAGAGGCAGAAGACAGCACAGAGGACATACCAGGAGATAACAGATGCCCAAAGAGAGACAAAATTGCTGCCTGCCCCATTTGCACTGGTTGCACAGAAGTGTTCCACAACTCAGGTCCACTTATTCACATATTTAACATCTCACAATTTTCAAGCGAGATGTTCATATACCTTAGTAGTTCTCAGCTGCTTACCTACTGCACAGAAAATTTATCTTACACTATTCCTACCTTTTTCCCTGGAGTTAGTTCACAGCAGCATGGAGCAATGTCCATGGATAGAGAAATATTACAGAGACATGCTACGAACATGGAAGGAATGAATTAATAACCAATAAGAACCTTTAGGATTTTCATTGACATGGTAATGAGTGCGGTTAATATCTCCTCTAGGTTTGCGTGAGAGGAAACAAGTACATCAAGTATATAGGAAATTTTTAAAGGGGAGGGGAAAAAAGAGCTTTATAGGGAAGCAAATAGGTGACCTGAAATAAGGAAAAAGTAGCACAACACTCTCCCACAACTGTCCGTCGTCCCCCCGGCAAATCAATTTCATATTTGACAGTTCCAGTGTAGCAGCATGCACAGGGAAAGAGGCAGGGGCACTCAAGCTCCTCTGAGATGTTTGTGGCTCTTTGCAGAATAGCAGTAAAAACAAGTACAGCACACTGCAGGAACCTCCATTGGAGGTGAACAGCTCGCAATAGCTCTAGTGTAACAATCACTTTTCCCTTGCTGATTCCTCTTGCAGCTTTGCTTATACCACATTTCATGAGGGTGAATGTAAGAAGTGCTCTACGTGGATTCTATAGACATTCAAGGAAAATTTACCAAACTCACTAAGCCCAAGACACACAACCCTATTCAGCAATTGGACAAACTCCCTGCCCAAATTCTTACCCAGCTGTGGCATATTCAAAAGCAATCATACTAAGTGTAGCTCTAAACATATTCAGATACATTTCTGGGCAGCCACAGAGATATAAAGAAAACATATTACATTAAACAAAAGCTTTGGACATGATCCATGTATTAGCCCTCACTCTGTACATAGATATCATGATGATTATGAAACAGAACACTGATAAATTAATGCAGTTCTACCACAGAAGAGAAAGCCCTGAAGTTCATAGTACTATTAGACAGCTGCCAGTAAAGCAAGGAACAAAGCTGACATGCTTCTATGATTATTTTTTGTTCAGATACAAACTCTCTCAGTAACACTTCTGTCTATTTCAGGAATTCCTTTATCCTTTATCAAGAAATAGTCTCTTCAATAGGTTAATTATCATGGTTTCTTCATTATGAGAAATGTACAAAATGAATTTCATTTTTTTTGATTCTATGGGTCTGAATGCCTCTATCTTCTATCTAAGAGAGTTTTGTCTGCTGTTTTGTTTATATTTCCCACACTGTATGAAGCAATCCTTTTCTAGGAACAATGAGGCATGAGCTAATGTATTTATTATCCCCAGTATCACTGTGTTTTCCTTGTGTTATACACTTCAAGAAAAATCAGGTTATTTTTTTCCCGGCAGGACCAGTTTCCAGTGTTGGACACCACAGTCAGAAACAGTACCAGTTTTAAAAGTGGTTTAAAGGATTCAATTTTTTAAACATCTTTACCAGCCTCTTACCACTATTAGCCTGTGTCTTCAGCAATCTGCATAAGGTGAGTGATGCCTTATCCTCCTATTTTGCTGTATTATACAAAATGTGATTTAGGATTCTACCTTACCAGCAGAGTTCAGCTTTTGGGTAAGCCTTAAGCTACCAAGAAACGCTCTGCTGATTATATGTTCATTATGAATACCTGCTTAAGTTTTCTTCAAAGCCATACTCACTGTTACTCCATACAGTCCAGCTATCTTGCCTTGGATGAAAGCCAAAATCCTTCCCCTCCAGTAAGACTTCCACAGAGGTCCAAAAATAGTGGAGCATTGAGCCTGTAATTGTACGGTGATTAACATCAGCAGCGCTCAGTTACAAAACAGAAACTGCTAACCATGTTACAAAAATTATTGCGTTTTGATTTTTACCTAGTTCATGCTGCCTTTTCATGTTCTGACTCGTATCCATGTAGCGGCTGACTCAGAGGTATTGCATATGCTTTCACGCTATTTGTCACAAACCTGCACTGAAGTAAAACTAAAAAATTGACATCTAACAATTTTGTTAAATATTAACTTAATCGCTAATTAGTCACCAAAACAACCAAAGATGATGCTAGTGTGGATGCGGTATTAGTAGCTAATAATGATACAGGTGGGCCTCTTAGAGAGTAGAGGACTAAGCCACGTAATTCAGTCAAAATTAACAGAAAACAAAACCCAAACTAAGGTCTGTAATGACAGGTTTGAAATTTAAAAAGCAAAACCTGCATAAGACCATCCAAAGTTCATCATGTTAAAGTGTACACATTAAATATAGTAAAGTTTATGTAAATATGTATATATTATTTTTTATACCAAAAGACTTCCTCGTTCACTTTTTTCTCCCACTCACAGAAAAGCAAGATGTGCCAGAATCCACAGAAAAAAGAACACTAAACTTTTGCTCTTTGAAGACATGCACTGGGAAGGTTATCATAAGGTTTTCCAAAAGCTTGTCAGTAATTTTAAAACTTTAAATCTTGAAACTATAATCCAAGTATGATTCTATGATTTTGTGGATAAAATTAGATACAGTAAGTGAAAAAGAAGGTCTGAACAGTCAAGAAAACAGAAATCTAATTTCTTATTAACATAGTTCAAAGGAAGTATTGATTAAATAACAGAACAGTCCTTTTAGAAAATATCCATTTCTAGTTGACACAAATAAGCAAATTCCCTTACACCAGCACACAAAGAAAGTGGAATGCAGCACTTCACAATAGAATGACTACTATATTTTAACGCAAGGTGTGTACTTAACAGCAAATTATGCATAGAGGACATTTAGGAACAATTTTGCTTAAGTAGCAGTCAGTGGCATTATCACTAATTTTGTTTAATGACACTTTATTACCTTACCAAAGTTACTGCAATATCAGAACCAGCCTTACGTATTTTTAGGTGGGTCAACAAAATCTTTTTTTCGGGCCTCATGCAGGTAGACATTTGTCACATAACTAATCTATACACAGATTCGAGAGAACCAGCAACCTGATCTCCATGTTTTTAGGAGTTAACTATCACTCTGAATAATCATATACTCATCTTTGACAAGATAACTATATCATAAATCATCTTATAGCTGTAAAATATACCATTGGACACCAAGACGACTAGACCCATCAGCCTTTCTATGCAAATATGTAGTCAGCTGAGAGTGGAAGGAGGAATAAGGGGAAGACAATAGCAAGAAAAATCATATACAACCTTTTCCTTGTATAAGTCACACCCTTATCACTGATCTTTGCTCTCTCCCTAGTTCCCTCCCAGCCATAAGTAAAAGAGGATCAATTTACAAAAAAAGGTTAACCTATCGGGTTTACATGGCAATGTTTTGGAAGGGAGGCAGAGGGAGCCTATGTGATAACAGACCGGGGCTGCTCCATGCCAGGCACAAAAAGCTGAGCCGGTCAGTAAAGCTCATGGCGCCCAGAGGGGAGAGAAGCTGCTGCCTAGCAGTGTGTGGGAAAGAGGAATAGGTACATGGGGGAAAGCATGAGAAACAACCATGTGGACATCTGGGCCAGTGAAGGAGGAGGGAGGGGAGCTGCTCCAGGCAGTGGAGCGGTTATTCTTCCTGCAGCCTGTGGAGGACCACTTGCTGAGCAGGTGGGTATCCCCTGAACAAAGCTGCAGCCTGTGAAAAGAAGCCCATGCAGGAGCAGGTTTTGCAGCAGAAACCGCAGCCTTTTGGAGGTCCCATGCTGGAGAAGGCTTATCCTGAAGGACTGAAGCCTATGGAGAACACCCATGCTAGAGCAGCTCACAAAGGACTGCAGCCTACGGGAAGGGCCTGCACTGGAGCAGGGGCAAGTGTGAGGAGGAGAGGCAGAGAGGAGCTGATATGAGCTTACCACAACCCCCCTTTTCCCATCTCCTTGTGCCGCTCAGGGCAGGAGGGAGAAGAGAGAAGATATGGGAATGAAGGAGTGAAGTTGAGCCTGGGAAAAAAGCGGATGGGATGGGGGAAGGTGTTTTCATTTCTGTCTTTTCTCTCCATCCAAATCTATTTTAATTGGCAATAAATTAAATAAATTTTCCCCAAGTCAAGTCTGTTCTGCCTGTAATAAGTAAGCTCCTTGTCTTCATCTCGACCCACAATCTTTTCCATCTTATTTTCTCTCCCTGTTCTTTTGAGTAGGAGGACCAAGAGTGCGGCTGGCTAGGCAGCTGGCAGCCAGCCTGCTACTCAAGGGCACAAAGCTGACTCCCTGGTATCCCTTGGTGCACTTTCACTTCCATTGACTAATTTATCCCTCTGAGCTCCAGGAAAACTGTAACTTCTAATAGTCCGTACCTATGTAGACACCAGTCACGCATTTCTGCAGGATGAAGGCCCTGATCATCTTCCACTGCCAAGAGCAGAACCACCAAAACCAGGCAATGACATACATACTCAAAGAACAACTTGATGGTACTCTTGTCCTCCAGTCAAATACCTGTTCTGTAGTCCAGTCCATCATTAGCTTTCAAAGAGCTCCAGTCAACCAGAAGCACTGAGCATTCTCTACGCAGCCTTCCCAAATGACTCGACTGAAAAAGAAAAACAAATGTGAATAATACTGTCCAGGCTGTCAACACCGAGTGAATTTGCATTTTCTTCATAAGAGGTAACAACTTTTCCAGCCCAAAGGAAGTACTGAATTTGCCTCAGCAATGTAGGCCATTCCATGGACAATACTGGTTCTGATTATGGATTAATTTCTGTAGATTATATGAAGAAGAGAGAGGAATCTTTGATTTTTCTAGTTTGAATGACTTCAAAATTGTACCTAGCTGCTAAATAGACGAATTCTGACAACATAATAATCTCCAAAAAAAAAAAAAAAAAAAGCTTTAATTACTCGTAATGGCTTTACTGCAAGTATCTAACAGTTAGCTTTGAACACCTCAGTTAGACAATTCATAGCTTGAAGAGCCTAGGGATCAGTGAGCAGGACAATACTCAAAGTACCACAAGGGTGAGGAAAAAAAAAAAAAAAAAAGGGAAGAAGTAGATAGACAGAGAGGCCAGCACACAAACCTTCTCTCAGTCTCAGTGGGCAGCAACTTGATAAGCTGCTTTGTAAGACAGAGCACATTGTAAAACAATGTGGAAACCAGTGAAGTGCTCACTCCTTTCAGGCAAGAAGTGTGGCCCTGCAAAGAAATGGCACTTTGGATGAAGGACCACCTCTACTGACGGCCTCTGTTGTTGCTTGACAGATTCAAGCAAGATGAAAAAAAGTGGAAAAGACATATCTCCTGCTTCTTTGTCAAAAGAATAGAACATACAGAAACAATGATTTAATACTGCTTTTCTTTGGTATTTAACACACTTCAAACTCGCACTTTTTAAAGTGTGTTGCTTTCTGCTTACAATTACACCTCACGCAGTTACTTCCTTCCATTTATCTCTTCACTATCTAGTTGACACACAAAACCCCAAACAACTATCAGAGATAAAAGGTAAATGAGTCATTGTGCTGTGAATATCTGCTTCCTTCTACTGACACAAATCTGCTGGAGAGCACAGAAGTTACCTGTGAACTAGTAATGCCTATGAAGCAGTTATCCATCACAGAGAAACCACACCACAACGTACACTATGCCTCAAAATTAATCAGCAGGAAACAAGGTTGTCTCCTGAAAACTGAAAGGATATAAAATACTAAACCAGAAGAATGATAAAGACACCAATGCCCTGATAGCTTAAAAGTGGCTTTACAGCTTAGAGGCGGAGTCCTTCCAAACCTCTGCAGGCTAGTCTGTTACAGAGTGCGCAGACTCTGACTTTCAGAAAAATAGTACTATCGCACCATTTGTGACCAAGAAGCTAGAAACAAAACTCTCAGCCCGCACAAGCAATGGACTGTAACAGAAAGACTTTTTTTGTAGCATTTACAAGCTTGGTCTCAGATGACTGCTTGGTTAGGTTGACAGAACTTACTACTTCTGCATATTTCTTAGAAGTCATAATAAAGCAGCTAACAGTACGTCTACACATAAAAATCCTTTCATTATATATTTTAATAACCATCACTTCAGGCTAATTCTTCTAAGTTCCAAGCCAGTTCCATTTTTCTCTCTTTACTAATTCTGCCTTCCCAGGGAAACCCTATTCCTTCTACAAGCTGTGTGCTGGTTAACCCACTGAGACAATGAGCCTTGTCATCACAATCTACAATTCTACCATGTACTTCACCAGGTGTGACACGATCAGCAATCACATCGTTTATTTTTCTCTTTCCTCCCTTGGAGAAGCAAGCAGAATACATATTTCTTCTCCATTCTCCAATGCATTTCTCTGTACCACAACCCCAAAACTGCGCAACTAGGCAAGTTGGTAACAGGTCACCTTGTGATGATTCCTTTTACACCTTAACAGGAAAGCTAGAAAAGCAGGAACTTCTGATGATATTGGATATTTAAAATGGAAGCAGATACAAAAAGGTTCAACAGAGATGTGGCACCTAGACTTATCAGAACTGTTTTAACTGAGAGCCTTCACAGTTATGAAGAAATTCTTGCTCTTCTATATTGACAGGGGAATTCTGGAAACAAACAGAAATACCAGTCTGTCTTATGACTACGCAGCGATCTTTAAGCCATGGACATCACTGCCAAACACCAGAACTCCTTTCTATTCCATTCCTTTGCCATTTCAAGTACAAACAACTTTAGGCCTGTGTTATGTTTCTGCAAAAGGCATACCACAAGAATCTTAGGTTATGTAACTTCTCACAGATAGTGCTTTGCAAGATTATCTAATGCAATTAAATTATTATCTAATACAATTAAATCATCCTCTTCTTACATTGTAAGCTACTCTCATATCTCCAGGCTGTTATTCTCTTTATGTAAATAACCATGTGGCTGCAGGTTACCTTGTAGACATTGGCTGTACTATAGTATAGTATCCTTATCACATAACTCACTTTTAAGCACTCATTTTGTGCTCAGAAAGAGACATACATCATCATTAAACAAAGCCAAAGCTTTGTTTAATTTAATTTTTATGAGCCCACAGTTTAGACCGAAGCATTCTGGAAGTTTTAGTTACCAATAAGAGCATAAACGTCAATAGGTTTTAAATATTAAATTAATATTAATAGGTTTTAATCCCTATTTAGGATGAAAAGTTCTTAAATCTTGGACTTTACCAACAAAATATTATTTTGTGTAGGCTACCATTTCTCTCATGGAAAAAAACAGCTTTGCAGAAAGCATGATGTTAGTTATGTTTTAACTAATTCACTTTTCATGTGTCTTTAAGAATTAAGTTTTGGGATTTATTTATTTATTCATTAAGCTTTTGACACCGTTAGATTAAGATTATAGTTAAGAAGACTGAAAATACATTTTTCAAGTCTCAGGATAGATTTACCAACTGCTGATTTTTAACAAAGAAGTATGGCTGTCTTCACGTAAAAATGCCATTGAAGAGTTAGTTTCTTTTCAAATTCCTGAAAAAACACCTTTGTGAAAAACACCACTGCATTTCTGAATCACAAGACCATAATTTTCAAAAAATTACACAAAAATGCACATAACAGGAATTAACTACAAAAACCCATTAAAGAGCTCTCATGTGGAGTCATCACTTTTTCCTGTGGGACTAAGAATTTGAGGATTTTGTCCACACACCACGCCATTAAAAGGTGCAATGCACACATATCAGCTAGAACCTTAAAGTTGGAAAGACTCTTTACAATGCTGTACAATATATATGATATGCTCATGTTTTCCTAGTCCACAAGCAATGGCTGTATGAAAGAGGATGCCTGCATACTGAAATCAGAATACAGAATTAATAGAAAGACATTGCTTTATCTAAAAAAAACCCCAAGTCTACAAGCACTTGCCATCCCTCTACACAACACTGCAAGGATACAGTCTAGCAGAGATGACCTGAAGGGGAAGAGCTGCTTGGAAATGCAGAAGCTGCACCGAGAGAATTATTATTGCCCTACTGGAAAGTACTTTGTTGTACTGGGCCTGGCTGGGCTGGAGTTAAGTGTCCGCACAGCAGCCCACACAGCGCTGTGCTCTGCGCTTGCAGCTAGACGAGCACTGATACCGCACTAGCTGTTTTGTCTACTGCTGAGCAGAGCTGGCACAGCACCCAGACTCTCTAATCCCCCAAACCCAGTGAGCTGGGGGTGGGCAGCAGCTGGGAGGGGACATGGCCAGGGCAGCTGACCAGAACCGACCAAAGGGATATTCCGCACCACATGGTGTCACACAGCAATAAAAGCTGGGAGAGGGGAAGGAGAAGGGGGGGCTCTCGTTATGAAGATGTCTGTCCTCCCGAACCACCGCTATGCGTATTGACGCCCTGCTTCCCAGGACGTGGCCAAACACCGCTTGTTGATGGGAAGTAGAGAATAAATTTTTTTCCTCCTCTTTGCTGCTGCACGGCCTTTACTTTTTTTTTCTCCTCCCCTCTTTCTTCTCCCTTTAGTTAAATTATCCTTATCTCAACCCGTGAGCCTTTTTTTTTTTTTCTTTCTATCATACTTTCTTCTCCCCCTCTTCCTTTGAGGAGGGGGAGTGAGAGACTGGTTGTGATGGAGTTTAGCTGCCCAGCAGGGTAAAACTTCCACATTTGTCCAGGTGAATCATCTCTCTACTGCAAGCTGAAGATAACTTAGAAACAAGTTGCAGGAGCAAGGAACACATATAAACAGAACTGACTCCTCACCCTGAGAAAAACAATTCACCCATAGGGTGTCTTGCTTACATTCCCCACACCTGTTCTCCCAAGGACATTAACTTTATTACTTAGCACAAGAAAACTAACATATGGGAAATGCTCTGTGTACCACATTAGTGCCTTTCATAATGCCCACTAGAATTTCTGGACTGCAGACATGCAAGACTACTTCCTGAATTGGCTAAAACTGTAATTCAACCAATAAACCAATACAGT
The DNA here is from genome assembly GCA_013399475.1 of Chauna torquata. Lineage (NCBI taxonomy): Eukaryota > Metazoa > Chordata > Aves > Anseriformes > Anhimidae > Chauna > Chauna torquata. Next base: position 47,273 of record VXAL01018062.1, on the reverse strand, counting down.
CAGTGTTGAAATTGGGGAATTAATAGCTGCTGTTTTCTAAGACCTGTGCAGAATCACACTTCCATCAATGGTTCTCAGTCCTGACGCATTTTCTATGTGTTTGCTTTCTTGACATATCCGGAGCTAAACAAATGGAGTTATAGACAGATAAAGACATAAAGACACACCTTTGTTTTGTATTTTAGAAAACCTACGTCTTTCTCCTTTCAGCTATGAATGTCAAATTCCAGCTATTTTCTTACTTTTCAAAGTAGCCTTACACAAATGGTCCAATTCTTTTGCAGTTTCATCTTTTTCAATAATGGAAATTTCAACTCATCATTGAAACTGTTGAAACTAGCATTGCTCTACAAACATGGTACCAAATACCTTGCTTGGCTAGAACCACAAAGTGGTTCAAGATGACTGTAAAACCTAGGGGATGTTTTGTTCACCACAGCACAAGGTGTATTTTAACAGTTGTCTCCTATTTTGTATGAAGTGATAAATCACTCTTACTTAGCCAGGAGGTGCATGCAGGTGCACATGGAGATCCATCAATATTATCTCACTGCTTTATTTAAGAAGCTACTTTGTGGCCAATTATTTACAAACCACAGCCTCGGTCTTCACCCTTTGCTCCCATTGTAGAAGCAGAGATTCCACTTTGCCCAGCTATCCAACACCTTTTGCAATAATCCCAAATACTCCAGACCAGCAGAAAGCCTGCTGCAGCAGGGCTTCCACTGCTGTCACTCCCCTGACCTGTAAGCTGGCATGATGTGACCGCTGGAAAAACAGTATAGATCTGAAAGTCATCTAGTAATGTCTTTTCTTAAAAGTGAGTTGCACAGGATTGCGTTCTTGGCGAATTTTAGATAAAGATAACAATTTTCTTTTACACAGACATACAAGATACACAAAAACCTCCAGTATTGATAAAACCAAACGCTGTTACGCAAGGGGGAGGGAGGCAACTTCCTTTTATTCACCTGTTATTCACCTGCAATTACGCTGAGATCACCTTGCCACTATTGCAACCACTTCCCACGAAGCTGGCACCCAGGCTCTCAGTTTATTCTTTGCACGCACGGCGCCGACCTACCTGCTTCCTCGAACAAGTCCACGCAGGAGGCAAGACCGGGCGCGGCGAGGCGAGGCGAGGCGCCCGCGCGGGGGCCGGGGCCGGGCAGCGGGTCGCCCCGAGCGGCGGGGCG
>VXAL01018062.1:31221-46052 GCA_013399475.1 Chauna torquata | reverse complement strand
TGGCGCTGCGCGGCGCCGCCCGGCCCTGCCGCGACGCCCACCCCCGCTGCCGGGACCGCCTCCACCAGGCGCTCAAGCTGTCCCCCAGCAGGGGGATCAACTGCTCGGGGATCGTCCGCGGGGACGAGAAAGCGATCCGGCAGGCCCTCCTCAGCAACCTGGACGCTAGGAACAAGCGGGCACCGCTGACGCCCGAGGAGTACCTGAACATGACGAAGGACTGCAGCAGCTTCAAGGAGGCCCGGCGCTTCATCGAGTTCCCGCTGAGCGAGGAGGAGGCCGAGTTCCCCATCGCCTACTCTATGGTCATCCACGACAAAATAGAGATGTTCGAGCGGCTCCTGCGGTCCCTCTACGTCCCGCAGAACGTCTACTGCGTCCACATTGACAGCAAGTCCCCCGCAGCCTTCCAGGAGGCCGTGAGGGCCATCACCGCCTGCTTCCCCAATGTCTTTGTGGCCAGCCGCCTGGAGAACGTGGTCTACGCCTCCTGGTCCCGGCTGCAGGCTGACCTCAACTGCATGCAGGACCTGCTGCAGAGCCCCGTGCCGTGGCGCTACGTCCTCAACACCTGCGGCGCCGACTTCCCCATCAAGACCAACGCCGAGATGGTCCGTGCCCTGAAGATGCTGCAGGGGCAGAACAGCATGGAGTCGGAGAAGCCGTCGGCCTACAAGCAGTTGCGTTGGAAGTACCACCACAAAGTGGAGCGGTCCATCTCCCGGACGGCCACAGAGAAACCGCCGCCACCTCTCAGCTCTCCCATGTTCACAGGCAGCGCGTACATCGCGGTCACGCGGGCCTTCGTGCAGCACATCTTCGAGAACCCCACGGTGCTAAGCTTTCTCGAGTGGGCCAAGGACACCTACAGCCCCGACGAGCACGTCTGGGCCACCCTCAACCGCATGCCCGGCGTGCCGGGTGCCATGCCCCACAGTGACAAGTTCCAGCTCTCGGACATGAACGCCCTGCCCCGCCTGGTCAAGTGGCAGTACCTGGAGGGCGACACCAGCAAGGGAGCGCCCTACCCGCCCTGCACCGGCCGGTACCAGCGCGCCGTCTGCATCTACGGGGCCGGAGACGTGCCCTGGATGCTCCAGCAGCACCACCTCTTGGCCAACAAGTTCGACCCCCAGGTGGACGATGCCGCCATCCAGTGTCTCGAGGAGCACCTGCGCCACAAGGCCCTCTACGGCCTGGGACTCTGAGGGGAGGCGGCGAGGAGCCCGCCGCCAGCCGCCGCCACCTGCCGCGGGCTGCTCCCGCCGGCGGCGCCTCAGGGCCGGCGGAAGGTGTGGAGCCCCCTGTGAGGCGGCGCCGAACCGCAGCACACCGCGAGGACGGGGCTCCTTCCGCGGCCCCTGAGGAGGAGCGGCCGCGCGGCAGAGCGAGAGCCGCCGGCGGGAAGCGGCAGCGCGGCCGTCCGTGGACGGGCTGCGGGGGCTGCCGCGCCGGCTCGGCGAAGGGAGCCCAGGTGGTGAGGACGGGAGGGGCCTGCGCCTCCGCCCTGCCTCCTGCCGCCTCTGCCCGCGTCCCGCGAACGTCTCCTCAGAGAGGGCGCGCGGCACCGGTCCCCAGCCCGGCATCGCAGGCAGCTTCCCAACTGGCCGTCTGAAGGAAACGGGTACTGTGTTTTTCCATTCTGTCTACTGTCTGTTCCCAAAAGTGACGCCAGAGCTTCACTTTGTTTTAGACGAGCAAGGCCAGGTCATAGTCCAGGGTGACTCCAACTCCTGGTACAAGCAGAGGTGAAACGATATAATTAATTTGCTTTTCCCTAAAGCACCTCGGCACACCACCCACTTCTGGGCACCTGCCACACTGCTCGGCTTAACATCGGGCTGCTTCTTTTGTTTCAGTTACTTCAAAGTTGTTGAGCTGCTGTCAATAGCCATTAGCCATTAAAAAGATCCTTCAATAAAACCAAATATACCAAAATCGATGACTCCTTGGTATTCTGTCATCTGAGGAGAACTGGTTGTGCTCCCAGGCAGAGCCGTTAAAGCATTTAATCCTGCACACCGCTTCTCCACCTGCAACACAGGTAGAGGGATGCTTAAGTAGTTAATTGTGTGCAAACCTACATTTTCTAACATCTTCCTCTTTTTCCCTCCCTCCAAAAATGAGATTATTATAAGGAGTGCCCTTGGCAACGTAATTGCCACGTCCAGTAGTGTGCCGGGCCTTTTACATGAACAAAACAAACATCTGACATACTCTTTTTTTTCTAAAGTTTCTATATGCTGAAAGATTTGTGAACTTCTGTATTTTACCTACGTGGACTTTACCCACCTAACATTAAAGCCAGCTACTTCCCATGGATCCAACAGTTCTTCACTACCTAAGATGCAGAGGATTTAATTCAGTTGCCTTTTTACTATGAACATCTTTTCCTAGTAATTTTATCAGTAAACACTCTCACCTTTATAAATTCAAAGTCCTCTGTGGAGAATGACCATTATCCAAAGAACATCTGAAGCAATTCCACAGCTTGCTACATTTAGATGAAGTTAAATTATGACTGAAACCACACAGTTCTTGAAAACATTGATTTAAATAGGATGAGATTAAATAACTGACTTGAAAAAAGTGTGCCACTGCAATTTTGTTAGGCATTTTTAAATAAACTTCATTGTAAATGCTGATTTTTAAAATGGCACAGTGATTTCACAGTAATTGTTATAGGCAAAAAAAAAAGAACAACAACTAGTGGCAAGACAAGCTGTCAAATAAACAAATACCTAACCTATCACTGGGCATTTATGTACCCAAAAAGAGCAAATAAAGTAATAGGATTGCTGGCCCCAGTAGGAAACTGTTTCCAAGTACTGTAAATAGAAATCTGCTGCAATAGAGATTAAAGCTTTATGCTAATCTGTTAATAACATACAAAACTTAAAATGGTTTCAGCAGCCAATTCAGCATTAAATAACACATATCTCCTATGTGTAGTACGTTCATTTAGAACGTAAATTCTGTGCTGACTCAGGGCAAGAACTCAAGTTTCCTGACATAGAAGATTGCAACCAAACCATAGCTGCCTAATTTGATTTTGACTGTTGGAGCTCTTTAATTTACTGTAGATTAATATTTATTTGCCCAAAGTGGTAAACTACTGCCAGTGGTTCACTAGCACAGTTGGGATACGTTCAAGTTTCTAGACTAAATCAGGCCAATCTGTTTCTAACTGTGTGAAGGTGTTCTGTACATTGTCTTTTTCCCTTGGAAAATGGAGAACAAAGGTTCATATTCATGGAGATAAAAAACAGCCCACACTTTTCTATTCTAAGGAATTGCATCAAAACCAATCCCATCCATGAAATGGATGTCTCTAAGAAAAACTAAATAATTTGTTTCTCCAAGAACCTTCTGAGCACCTACAAAGAGTGAAAAGGTGCTTGGGGGACGGGACACTCAGCCTGAAATAGTGAAAGATTTCCAAAGGAGGGACCTCTCTAGTATTTTGCAAACGTACCTGTAAAGAAAGATTTATACTTATGGGTTACTCGCAGATTTGTTACAGTAATTTTTATCCCTGTCACTCTGTAAATATGTGTAAATTCTGCAGTTGTTTCTTCTCTCAGAAATATGAAGCATTGCTTGTACAGACTAAATAACAGAAAACGTTTTATGTATCATTGACAGAGACTGCCCTGACCAAAAAAATACATATATACTTCAGATGGAGAGAGAGCAACAAGTACATAGATCTGAAAAATATAACAAAGCCACTTCAAATCAGTTCCATGGTAAGTCTCTTGGCAGAGTCAAAATAACTTATCTTTTAATGTTACTTGTTGCAATCTATGCTCTTCCTGGTTAGAGCTGGAGATAGATAATCTAAGCATTTGTCCACATCTGAAAGAGCGTGCCCACAAAATATGAAGGTCTCAAGTGGAACCAGCAGATCTACAAAAGTTTTACCCCTTCTCAGGGTAAAGGGTGTGTTAAACTACACACACAAAGTAATTTTGTGTGTAAACATATAGCTATTACATCGTAACAGCAATGTCTTATAGAGTGATGAAAAAGAATGAAATATAATTACATCAAAAGGTTTTTAAAGTATGTTTAGTCCTTAAATACAGTCCATCTGCCCAACCTACCAAAAAAGTTTTTTCTCCCCACCCTCCCCTTTTTTTTTTAACCTCTACATACCTTGAAAAGTTAATTCCAAGGAATTTCTAACTCAGTCTTTTCCTATTTCTATTGTGAGGCTTTGCTCCCAAGCCTTTGTGGTCAGCTGATGTCATAATATTTTGAGGCAGTTGATTGTCTTCAGTGTGTTTTGTATCCAGCTTTTTACACAGTACATGGTCAGTTAGACAGAAACGGGTGGAAACAGTCCATGGGTAGCTGAACTGTCGTTCATTGACACCTCACGGGCTGTATGGAGTCTCTGACAAAATGCTTACTTTTCCGACATGATTACATTATTTTACCATCATCAACAGCATTCAAACATTTTGATTACTCACAATTTATCTCGGATAATTTGGTTCCAAAAACAAAGGTATGTCTTGTGCAAATTTATTTTAAACTCACCCTCTCCTTTCAGTGGTGACCTAATTTCTTCTGGAGGAAAACAAGGCTACTCCCAAATTCAGAAGGTGAACTAAGATAATAAGATTCTAACACAGGAATATTCACAGCATTTCCTCTTCCAAAGACATTAGAAATGTCAGATTTATGAGTTCAGTCATACCTGAAAGCAGTGATACAGGAAGAAAAAAGTGATTTATGTCTCCTTATCATTACAAACGACAATAAAAAATATCACTCAATGCCCATGTAGAACTTTGTATTCCAGAGATCTCCAAGTATCTCAGAAATAAGATCAATAGCATCTTAGAAAATTGGTGACAGGGCACAAAGAAAGGATGCAACTTGGCAAGGTTAGTTGCAGAACTGAAAAAAAGAATAAACTTCAAATAGACTAGGACAAACCCTAGTCCAAAGTAACATCGGCATATTCAGAATACAGGATCTCTTAAAAAAAAAAAAAAGTTAAACCACATATGAACTTCATCACTAAAATCCTGGGCTATCTAAATTGGAAATGTAATCATATCAGAAATATTACTGTAACTTGGTTAGCGGGAGTATGAAAATCTACTTCTGACACTTCTGTCTACAAACAGTTGTTAACTAGCAAGCTGATTTTCAAATAAACCACCAGTTGTTTAAGGAGTAAATATGTTGCAAATTTCCATTTGCACAGGAGGAAGGTGAAACTGTAATTCTGAAATCCAATAACAGATTTGTTTTTTTAAACTCACCTGGCTTTATTCCAAGTGTTTTTCACTTTATTTTTGCAAGAACAACCTGAATTGAAACTGACATAATACATATTTAAACAGAGGATCTGTGAACACTTCTTAATTCTATTCAGGAGGCTATATTTCCTTCTTAGCATTTCTTTCATATTTTATATGGTCTTCTCTGAAATGTCCTACAACAAAGAAATGGGTCAATGGAAATAAAATTGGAGGAAACCAAGTAATAAATTCTGAACAAACTAGAAGTAAACATGACCTATAGAAACAAAATATTGGCAAAATATTTGCTGTCATGAGTAGAATTGATTCAGCCATTAATTACTACACCATAATAATAATATGGCTAATTTATTCAGTAAATTTATTTTTGAGCATAGCTATTTTCCTAATGAAGGTCATCCTCTACATCACAGTAAAGCTGAAGTCCAGACCTCCCAGTACAATCTTACTAAAGTTAAAATGCTTTTTCCCATGCTCCTACTTTTCTTCTTTTTTTTTCCCCCCATTTTTCCCCCAGAAACTTTTAAAGCACTGGAAACCAAAACCAAATCACTGCTACTTTAACTGAAATACTACTTCCTATGCTGCTGAGGATCCTCAAAAGCAAATATCCCTGTGTTGCCAGTAACTCTCATCTACCTCATTTTACTTAGTTATTGTGTCACATTACAATATGACCCCGACTAAACTTGTCTTCTGGAAGTTCTTTATGAATTCTTCCTACTCTGTATTTACTGTCCTTCCTTGAATTTGTCTCTGATAACATTTGAAGTGAGATATTCACTTCCCTGATTGAACAAACAGCTTTCTTTAGCTAACATCCTGTTTTGTGCACTTTAGGAATTCACAAAATCCTTTTTTCTCATAGAAGCCATGTTTACACAGGCAGTCACCCATAGCCACTTTTGTTTGGGAATTTCTTTCCTTTTTTCCACTTTTTTTTTTTTTTTTAATAATATAAACATCCATTGCAGCTCAAGGTCAAGATGCAAAGGTATCTTTTGCTTTGTCTCCACTAGCAACAGCTGGAAGCCACTGTGACCTTTCTAAAATAAATTGACAAAAAACAACAAATAAGCAAACCAATCCATAACACCAGGAAGAAACAAATAGGTAGCAGCAAGCATGCTGATGCTGTAGCCAGTGAGATAGTTTGTCTTCCACTGGATATTAAAATAGCTTAGTACAATAAATGTGCAGTTGGTACTTTCAGGTATAAGTTCAACCAATCTCCTGGGATCACAAAGCACATTAAGCTTATGAACATGGAGGGATTAGCTGAAATTCAAACACAGGAAACAGTAAATGGCAAGAAAGGTATGAAGGAGAGTAAAGCAATAAAAAGCAGGACGAATACTGACACTAGAACCCCTTACCTTCTCTTTGTCCCTTTCTCCCTCAGTGAACTGAAACAGCCTCCACAGAAGCAGCAGGTCAGGGGCCTGGACAAACACCATCCCAGAAATGTGATTAGAGCTAAGGAGAATTGTGCTGCCAAGCTAGTGTCAGAGCTTGTGTTGGCAGCTGTGAGGTTTGCAGGAATTAATTCCTCCAGAGGCATACGCAAGCTTCCCTTCTGCAGCGAGCAGGCAGCAGTCTTCATCCCATAGGCAGGTACTCCCTAAGGCATTGCTGGAGCAATTCTAGAAATCAAAAAGGTTATTCCCAGGAATTATTTATGCCTCAGCACGCCTCAAGAGCTGTTTACTAAACAGATGGCAGAGTTAACAGCGTAAATACGTTATGCTGATTGGGAAGTTTAAGAAAATAGGATAGCTTACAAACTGAGGGGGTGTGCAGTATACTAGGAACCTGATCAGATAGTATTTCCAAAAAAATAAAAAAAAAGATAAGGTTGGAACACTGGACCTTTGTGAGGTTTACTTTATAAGTTTTAGAAACCATAAAGCAACCCTTATGCATGTTCTTTCTTCACATACACAAAAACAACACTAACATTTTTATCATGCATAAAAACATGCAGTTTTCAAAAGCACATTCACTGAACAAACAAACATCAAAGAAGTGGTAGCTGGGGCTTTTGCACTGTAGCATAACCTTGCAAGGAGTAAGGGTGCCAAATGCTTCTCTGCTGCATATGCAGATTGCCCTTTGGCTCTCAAGGAAAACAGACCACAAGAGCAAACTGCAGGATTGATCACAAACAACTGAAGTATTCAGTAGTCTATATGCATCCAGATTTGAATTCCATGTCATAGAAACATCCCACAGATGCAAGATCAGATACCTGCATTGTCTAGCAGTGCACTGTCATGAAGCAGAACGATGATGCACATGTAAGCTAATTTTAGGAACAGTAAGTAGTCAAGCTGAAAACAAAATATTTATTTTGCAAGCTAAGTACAGAATACATGAAAAACAAGAAGGGTTCCACCACGAGAGTGGAAAACAAATGGTTTTCAGAACAACAGCTTCACGTATTTGCTGTGAATACAGATAGCCTATGCCATCAGAAAATTTTAAACAGAGATACTAAAACAGAAACCAAATGTGAAATAAAGATTCTAATACCACCGATAACTGGCCAGGCAGCAGAACTACAAACATCAGGGTACGTGTTTGCCTTTCCTTCCTTCAGTTTTTATTTTTGTTTGGTAACTTCTCTCTTCCAGTGTTCTGTACAAATGGGCCTTCAGACTTCCAGCTGGAGAGAAGAAAGGAATGCCTTAGGTTACAGAAGCCCATGCTATGACTGTCCATTTGTTCCCACTTATTTGTTTGCTGTTTCAGCTAAAACATTCCCTTGCTTCCCATTTGTATATGCTTTCTAGCTTTTCACACAGACAAAATTACACAGATTCCCTCAGCACACAGTCCCTTCATTATCACTGTGCCAGTAACAGATTCCTTCCTGTACCCAGTCATTCCAGTTCTTCCAAAATCTTTCAAGTCTGTTGTGCTTTCTTTTTTTTTTTTTTTTAAACTACATTACTATTAGCAAAGTGAAAAATCTTAGTTCAGGAGCATCCATAACATATTTTTCATCCATGTTGCTGTTTTGCCACTCAGTAACTCAGGCCAAACAACAGGCTAATTAAGAACATCAGTGGCTCTTAAGCATTTGCACCTCTTTCCATGACAGAAAGACTCAAGTGCTTTAAGTACAGAACATTCATACTCATTTCAGAATGCCCGTCTCCTTTTCCAATGCTTCCTTACCAGGCAAGGCAATATTCAAATCTCACTATTCAAGCCAACGGGAACCACCAGAAAAGTAGAGTGTACAGTTCAGAGTATTACTGTTATGTATCACTGTAGAGGGTACAAAATCACCTTCTTCTTCTTCAGAGAACCACATATAGATCTCCAGTGGAACTCTTGCTTCTTCTTGTTTCCTGTTTTTAAACAAGTCAGTAAAATTGTAGCAAATTTACAAACTTCATCATTTCTGGCCCTGCTCACATTGATTTGAATTTCACCAATTACTAAGTAGCAGACATCTTTGCCATCAAAATTATTTCTCCTTTCATTTGCAATTTTTCATAGCATATATACTCAATACAGGATTTGCTTTTTCCATTACATATTTCCTTTCAATTAGCAGCTAGCAGTTAAGCATGGGAGTACTAATGTAGCAGTGTACAACTGCTGAAAGGCAAGAAAAGTCTGATGGAGGAGTATGAAGGAAATGCAAACATAAATTCATGCCATACAAAACTCACATCAGTGTAATGCTGCTTTTCTATTAAATTTGTTCTTAATGGAAAAAGACTGTAGCAAATATGCTAATGCACACTTAATTGGAACAGAAGCCATTATATACTTATTTGTACTAGGAAGGAGTCCATAGGCTACGAAGAGCTGAAGATTGAAAAGCTTCTCTCAAGAGATGGGAAGAGACTGCACAGTTGGAGGTAGGAACAGCAAACACATTCTTGAGGGCTGAAATTCAGTTTACCAGACAATTATCAGAGGAAAAAAAAAACAAAACAGAAAACAAACAAACAAACAAACACATTTAAACCTAGAAGGTTGAGTCTGACATAGAAAAAAGAGAAAACCACAGAGAGCACTAAATTTCATGTTTTAAACATCTTCTAAATGCCATTTCCAAGTCACAGTGGGGTAAGACAGGGGTTGCCACAGAAGGAAGAGTCTCAAAACTAGCCTAGATTGTCTTGGTTCTACTTTGGATCAGGGAAGGCAGCTTTCAGTCAAATGTTTGCTTCTAATTTCTGTTAATAGAAATAATAAGAGAGAATTTAACATTTTCACTTACTACCATAAAGTCAGGTGTGCTACTAACTGCAGTTTATTTTAAATAGATTCAGAAGACATTAAAAGAAGAGGGAGGCAGAATTTATCTCAACCCCCCCAATATACGTCCTTTGATGCCCAAAGATAGGATTTGGAGATCCATAATAGTCTGGAAAGATATTAGAGACACTAAAACTTTGTTTAATTAACAGACTCAGCCACTGACATGTAGAGGAATATTTCAACATATAAATTATGCTTCAGTTTTGGCACAAAGATTTAGACTGATCAGAAAAAGTAATTACTCCATGACTTTTCTTCTGTACAATTCCCATTTTTTAATAGTCTCTAAGTAGCCTACTGTCAAAATTAAATGAATTTGACACAGCTGAGACAGCCAGCATTCCTACAACCACACTGGGACAGTCACTGCTGTTAAGTAGGAACTGTTATTTTATACTCATACTTCTAGTGAAGAAACGATTTTAAGGGTCTCTTGATTGGAGTTACTTAGTGGAATGTTTAAGTCTAAAGAACACGCTTATCCATTTGAAATCTCTAATTTCGTAGCTCTACTCTGAAATCCTGATTGCCTGGTGTTCAATTAAATGTATTCCACATAAATACAAAGAATTATTAGATAAACATGAAAATAAACAGCACTAACATTTGTTGAGAATGTAGTGCAATCTTAGGAGGTTCCGTTTCATGAGCTGTGCAATAACATTTTAATACTCAGGTTAGTGTATTATTAACATAGGGTACCAAATGGATTTGTTATTTACAGATAGCTATTATCTAATAATAGATATCAAGACATGTACAGATACCTGTTATCTATTTATAGATAGAAAGATGCAGCAACAAACAGACAAGCATACTGACCAGCATGAGCTAAGATTTTGTTGATGTCTATTTTGAAACAGCCATTTCTTGTGGTACTAGTCAATGCAACCACATTCAGATTAGAACCCTGGAACAGAAAGCTCTTTACATTTGCAACATTACTCTAAACACATTTATACAACATTGGGAGAATATATTAATGTCTGTTTTTAAACGAAGCTTTCCAATGATCACTCAATCATTCACAAGTTTTTAAATAAAAGTTTATTAGAGAAATTATTTTGAACAAAAAAGGCAACAGTATCTGTTGTAATTTTTTTTTTTTTTTTTAAAAGTAACATTGTGTTCTTCATGCCCCATACTGTGAACTGAAGAAATGCTACAGGTATTTCTTCCACTGTTCTGTGATGCTTTCTTAGTATGGATTAACTCACATCTGCATCACAGGAATCAAGTAATGAACACAGTCCCTTTCCATGCTTCTCTCCAGAAAGTGCTGCATATTAACAGAAAATATTGCAGGCAAACCACAATTCTATTCATTCTGCAGTGTTGGAACCAGTGTCTAGGAAAGAAAAAGAAAGTATGAGTAATACATACCCACACTACTGAGTTAAGTTAAAGAGAACCAGCACCATTCTCCAATACCTTCCGCCAAGCTCAAAGGCATCCCCCAAGCATTTTAGAACAGAACATGCTCTGTACCTACCCAGTTCCCTCCACTGCTATCAATGTGAGGCACGAACTGCTTGTGCTGTTTCACTTCATTTAGCAACATTGAAAAGAGCCAGTGCAAAACTTCAAGGTTGTGCACATACATCATTTGTTATTAAGGCACCAAAGACACAAGAAGCTTTGCTCTAACTCAGTGATATGCACGTTATTGCAGTCAGTCACAAGCTCATCTTGCTAAATCACATGATCTACTAAAGAGAGATGTTTTAGCACATCCCACAGCATAAGCTCCTATGGAGTCTGCGCTACTGTATATTTATTATGCATTTTTAAATAGATGTGAGAATGAGTGTGACCTTCATAAAACAACTGAGAGCAATTCTCTGTCCTGAACTTTTGTCAGAAGCACCAATTAACACCAGTGCAATATCTCGTATTATTACCATTACTGCCTTCTTGTTCTTAGTGCTATGGAAAAAATACTTATCTTTGGATATAGAGAAAGACAAGTCAATGTTTACTATGATGTTTCTTTAGCAAGTTGATTTCTTCTGGAAAAATGACTGAAATTTTAATAGCAACTTTAAATTACCCAGTTCTTGAAATCTTATCTGCATACTTCAGCAACAATGAAAATCATTAATAAGCTAAAAGTAAGGTTTCTTCTACTACCTATAATGAGCACACAAAAATAAACAGAGTAAGATTATCTGCTTGGCTAATACCAGAAATTGAACAAACAGAAAATTCTGTCAGCTGTTTAGAACTACAGCTGGACACAACCACTGCAATCATGCCAGGATCCAAGAAGCCACAAAGAACTTGTTTCAGAAGTCTAGGGTATAGTTAACTAAAGTCTTTTCCATTCTTAGTTCTTCCCTTTAGCATCACCCTCTGAGAATTCACGTATCATTAGCAAAATTTCTCCACACTGATGGTTTAAAAAGTTATAAGATAACTTGCCACAAAAGTCACTGAATGATTTTTTCCAGTAAAGAATTTCAAGCAACATTGACAAAAGTAAACGGAACAAACTCCTACAAGCAGTGCACATACAGTGGGCCTGTTGAGCAATGTATGTTACGCAGTATGATCTGCAATGCCAGCATAAGCTTCTCATGTGCTTGGGTCCCCTAATATCAAATCCAGCACCCAATTGCTTCAACAGTTTTCTCAGACAATTGCTTGCTCAGACTCGTGAAGCAGTCCTTGATTTTTATAAAAGATGGCGCTGTTCTAACAAACAGGTTAATGCTACAGAAATCGCCACACAGGAATTCAAATCAGATTACTTCTGACTTTGTATTTGTAATCGCCGTAGCGAGAATACTTCAACAACAGGTGTCCAGCAGTCTCTCACACATTCCTATTTCAGTGCTTGTGAGTTAGAGAAGCACTCAGCTTGCTTTTGTTTCATTTCTCTTATGTAAAAGGGAGGTTGGAGCCCTACTTTCATCTGAAAATACAATCAATCTAGTTTTAATCAGACATTTGGTCAAATCTTTCTACAAATGATCAAGTCTTGTGTCTCAGCTTACTTCATATTCCATACTTACTTTTTCCATCACATGCTACAATTTTCACTTTATCCACTTTCACAAGTTCAGTGACCTCCCTAAATTCAACATCATTCAGCACAAATGTCCATACGTTGTCACAGAACCTGTATGTATTCAGAGACCCCTTTAAAAAGACAAGAGACACATTCTATAGGAAGCATCCCAAAAATATCAGAAAATATGATGTTTACTATTTATGGAACTACATACTTTCTAGAACTATAAATCAGCTAACCATAAAGCCAACTGTGAATCTGAATGCATGCAGACACAGCAAGCAAGCAACTGAGGAAAACAGTAGTTTAAATGCCCTCCAGTGGCTGAAGTTTTCAAGACCATGTAGTGATGTTATGGTCTATGCAAGGGGAAGCTTCATAGGTATGCTAAGAAGGTTTGTACCTTTTCTAATGCATATAAAGGATCCATATAACTTATTTTAGTATCAGAAAAGATTTCTTAAAATATGGGGCATAAAAAAAAAAATCAGTAACAGCAGTGATGATAACAATATGTGAATTCTGCATTTGTTTAAATAAAAAATTCATGACAGAACTTACCTATGTAGCATAAAGGTGTATCCCCCCTACATCTGATGTATTACTAAAGATCCTGACATGCATACCTTTGGGCCTTCACCTTGCCATATTTTAAATTGATTCTCTTGGAACTTAAGCTCCAAAAAAAATTTTTTTATAGTTCTCTACTTAACACATTCTGAACAGTTCTACACCATGTTACATACACAAAAGTTTGTGAGGGAAAAATGCTCTTTTTAACATGTCTACATGGCTTAAAAATCTAACACTGTAAGAGCATGATTCATTAGTGCATTCTGCATAGACTGCAGAAAAAGTATTAGGACAACGGTATTTTCTCAAAATTGCAATCAAATTGACATTTAACAATCTGCTGGCTGTCTATTAATTAGGGTGTGTGGCTGCAAAAAAACCAAAAACTTTTTTTTGTGACATCTACAGAAAACAGATACAAAATGATTTAGTGACTTGCATAAGGGTAAATCTACAACTCCCTAGTCTCTTTTCATATCAGAACTGTGGCTGAAAATCTGGCTTTATCTCACTTCTGCAAGGTACAACCGAGAAGAGCAGAAGTCTCCCCACCTGCTAGACACTGAGGATGGCAATGCTACCATCAAAGCATTCCCCTCTTCCCCTTCCTCTGTTTTCATCCCGTCAAGTGTCTGGTTTTGATTTTTGCATTCCTTCAAAAATTCCCTGGCATACTAGTAAGAGAATATTGCAAATAGAACATATGTGTAAGACAGTTGTTATTTCAGAGTCAGAAAGAACCTTTGTAAGTTTCTGCTCACAGCACACAGTTTTTAATAACATTCTGCATCAACACTCAATCACTGTAGCTCACCAAGAAGGTGTAGTTATCTTACCCTGAAATTGACTCTGTTCCTGACTCGTTGTGCCAGTGCCGAATTTATAGCTTTATCAAACTGAAGCAGCACCTGAAGGGCCAGCTGAGGAGTGATTTGCTGTGACTAAAGTGGTTTAAAAAAAAGCTTTGAGTTGTTTCAAAGTTAACTCGAAAATGCACTAAAAATTAAAAACATCACCACAAAGTTTACGTGAAAAGAAAGAAACAGTTTACAGAAGTATTAACGAAGTATTTACTTCGTTTTTCCTATTTTAACTCTGAGATAAGAAACAATGTGCTAACAGGATTTTTTGTGCTATATGAAGATTTTTACTGAGAAATATTCATCGGAAATAAGTAGAAGAGCAGGAAATTGATTACAGCATTCCAGATTGATCTATCTGTTCATTTACTGGGCCGAGCAACAGCAGAAAACACCTTCCTTCACCTAGAACGTTAAGCTAGACTCCCCCCGCGTACGGAACACGAACAGCTTTTGATTTCATTGGTGAGCTTTCTAAGCGCTGACCATAAGTACCCTGCAACACCAACCATAAAGCCATTTTAACTAAAGATAACTGCCCAGCCCCTAAGCCTCACACGCACCTGTATGAGCTCATCCAGACTCTCCTGAAGACTGTTCCCCAGCGTGGTGTTTCTATACAGTTGATATGCCATGGTTTACGGGGGTGGGCTGGCCACGTTACTGTTCATCCACGGCTCTGGACGCCTGCTATATCCTCACTCATTAAAAAATAAGGAAAAACAAATCTAGAAAACACAACATAGCCCTTACTGTACAAGGCAGAGCGCGAGCAAACAACTACGAGCTCACTCCGCAAACACGGACCAAGTACGCGCGCCCAGC
>VXAL01018059.1:71746-84328 GCA_013399475.1 Chauna torquata | reverse complement strand
GCCCTCCCCCCGCCCCCCCCAGAACCACCTCAATGAGATGCAAACATGAAAGACAAGAGGAAGAAGAAGGACCGCACCTGGGCCGAGGCTGCCCGCCTGGTAGGTGCCGCGGCAGCATTGTGTGTGCGCGCCGCCCGCGTCCCGCCGCCGCCAGCCCGCCGCTTTGTTGCCGGCGGTTGGGGCCGTTGGGGCGAGCGCGCGCGGGCGTGAGCGTGTAAGGGAGGGAGCGCGAGGGGTGCGCGAGGGTGTCTGTAAGGGAGCGTGTGAGGGCGTGCATGTGTAAGGGAGGGAGTGCGTGAGGGAGAGTGCGGGTGTGAGGGAGGGACAGGGAGGGAGTGTGTGAGTGTGAGGGAGCGTGCAAGGGAGGGACGGGGTGCATGAGGGAGAGTGTGAGAGAGTGTGAAGGAGAGTGCAAGGGAGGGACAGTGAGGGAGTGTGCGAGCGTGAGGCAGCGAGTAAGGGAGGGACAGGGAGCGTGTGCGAGGGAGTGTCTGCAAGCGTGAGGCAGTGCGCGTTGAGCAGGGAGTGTGTGAGGGCGTGAGTGTGTGTGCGAGGGCTTGAGGGAGGGAGCGCGCCCGTGCGAGGCCGTGTGCGAAGGGAGAGGCCGGGGTGCCTGTACGCGTGAGGCCGTGCTGGTGAGGGGCTGCCTCCTCCCGCGATGCCGGGGCAGCCTGCTCCGGACATGCGTGAGCCAGAGCGAGCGGTGCGGGCAGCCCTCTGCTCTCCTCCTGTCCCCGTCTGGAGAGGAGAAATAGCTACGTCCCTTCTTCAGTGTATGTGTGAGGAAATGCCTATTCTTTTCTTCTTGTGCGTGTGTGTGTGTGTGTGTAAATATCCAGGGATTGTTTCTACCTCTGTGAGTTCATGCATCAGATATCCCAAGAAAATCCCTCCTTTTAATTACAGAGAAAAGTGAAATATCCGGGAATTGCCTTTTCATCCCGTTAATGTGGACAGGAGGACTGGGGTGAGGGGCAAGGATGTTAGAGAGAACTCTTATCCTGGGATTTCCCTTCACCCTCTCTACTTTCCCGACTGAGCAGGGAAATATCCAGGGCAATCAAACGCACTTCTCAAAAGGCTCTGTGGCTCTGGAGACCTAGTCTTCGTTAGGAAGCTTTCTCTTTTCCTGTTTGTCTGTTTTCATGATTCTGTACTATTGTTTGCTGAGTGTAGTAGAACACATTGTTTATGTTGTTTTTTAGTTTCAGAGTGTGTATGCGTTCTCTCCATTCTAGGGATTTTACAACAAATAGTCTGTGCACAGTACAGCATGTGTGGTTGTACACGTTTCTATGTGTGTCTTCTGCAAACTTGTGTCTGGCTCAGCTTCAGTTGGGTGCACAGAAAGATCACAAGGCTAGGAAGATACGCTACTGGTTATATTGCTTTTTTTAGCTTTTCGTATCCCCACCAACTTTATACTTTCTCTGATACAGACTTAATTGCTTAAGTAACATGTCTGTGATAATGTTGCATCAGTTTTTGGTAATGAGTATTGATATCTTATTACTATTGTACTTCAAAAGTAGAGGTAAAAATGTTTTTCACCTTGCTGTATGAATTCCTACATAGTAAGTTCAGCCTTGCTCTCCTGCGTAAATAATTACGAGGTATTAGACAGACGCAACCTATAGATGTCTCTGTAAGCTGTACCTAGGTATTCTCATATGCTTGGTTAGTGCTAAATTCTGTTATGGTTTGTTGTACATCCTACAAAATTTTGTAATAACTCAGCTTTAGTGAAGATGTTTTGATACAGTGTTACCACTGTCTTCTCCCGTTTCTCATAATTGTAACAAAAGTTTAACTGCAGTTAAAACACTTGTCTTTCGCAAAATAATGGTGGTAGTGGGCATTGCTTGTTTTTTTCAAGCTTTTAACTGGCAGAATGCATTAGAAAGTCTATAAAATCCATCAAATGTTTTCCTAACTTTCCTCTTTCAAGTGACTGCTGCAGTTGCCACTGTAAGCTGTCTTTTGTTTGACAAATATACATAAAAGAATTTTAATGTGTATTTATTAAAATTGCTATTACCATGTGGTCCAATATGTGGAAAAGTTTAAGAGCCTGTGGAGAACAAAGGCTGAGCCAGTGCTGGGGATAAGGGCTAAGACTGTCATTTTCATGATGTCATGTCACCTCACACTCCCCCCGGAAGGGTCATGATTTGCTAAAATCCAGTAAAAATGATACGTTGCTGTATATAAGTGGTGGAGATACAGTATGTCCACAGTGTGGTTTTGTCTAGCCTCCCAGGGTTTGCCAAGTTACAGAGAACTCGTCCTAAGTCTGTTATGTGAATGATCCGCAGTACTGCTCAGACCAGCCACCGTCTTGCGCAGAGCTTTACTAGTATAGTGACATACATTTAGAAATCACGGTGAAAGATTGAAGACAAAATTGCCACTCCTTACAGTGCTTTATGTTAGGACCCTGATGGTTCATTATGACTTCGGTTTCTTGGGATGCATCAATAATGTATTACTGCAAGGTTTGATTAAATCAATTTCTTTCCAACGACAAGTAAACAATGAAGTGATTGATACATACTCATGAAAAACGACTCATGAGTTACCTAGATCGATATGCTGTAAAATTGTACAGTACTGAATTATTTTTAGAAACAAGAGGATGAATTAATACATACAGTAAATGTATGGAAATTTATGTGTTAAATTTTCTACAAAAGCCTTTACATTACGTCAGTGTTGGGCTTTCAAAGTGAAGTGCTCGAAAGGTATAAAAGAAGAGAGGTAACATTGCTTTTTCATTCTGTTGTGCATGTCCATCAATTACAATCTGGACTTAAAATGATGTACTTGCATGCTAGTATTCCTAGTAAATCAAGTTCACTCACTAGAGCTGCTGATTTTTTCATTTTATTTTCTTTGTGTAATGTTAGGTGCCATACTTCATTTTCTGTACACATCTCAAAGTCTGTGCTAAAAAGTGTTTTTCTCCTATGCTTCAGTCACATATGTAGCTATTATTAGCAACACCCAGTAGCTTCCCAAACACAAATGTTTCTATAGTTATAACATGCCTATGAAGTTAAGTATTTTGACCTCTGCTTTACCCATGCAGAGTTGAGGCATGGAAAGATTAAGTACCTTACTCAAAGCTGTACAGGAAATCTGTGGGAGAGGCAGTTATAGTACCAACAGTGACTCTGTAGCAGTCCTGTTTCTCAGTCATAAAATCATCTTCCTTCTGTGGCTACGCTTTTGCCTCATTCACTCTCTTACTATTTCTCTCACAGTAATTATGAAAGAAATGGATATGGTCATGTCTCTATTCAATCTATATTGAAACTCATAATGCACCATGTAATAGTTGTCATGGATAAAAAGGAGTACAAAAACTGGACTCAAGCCTGAAATCATTACACAGCTCTCCATTTCCCACATTCACAATGAAAGAAAGAGAAGTGCTTTAGAAAAATATATTACATGACAGTCTTAAAATACATGGTAATGTGTAAGCCTAAGTGGTGTGGCTCCACACTGACAAGCAGTGTTGCATTTCCATTTCTTGTATTTGATTAAAAGGTCTTTGAAAACTCAAGTTCCTGCAATGCAGCGTTTTTTCAAGATACTCCCTTGATTTTTAAAACCTAAGCAGGAAAGGACTCCCATTATATTCAGCTCTTGCTGTAAATACCATGTTTGTGATATAGGCAGTAAAACAGGAGCTGTTGGAATGTCCTGTATTGGAACTTGCATTTTGTGGAAGAAGTCTCCTGCAGAGAGTTGAATCTTTCTGTGTGCAACACGCTGCTTTTTTTCCTCATGCAAGTCTGCTTATCTTAGGGCAAGGCATAACCCAGCTTACAAGCATTCCTGAGAAATGAACGCATGTGCAGGATCAGTGGAATGGTGGCATACCTCTAACAGTTCATGTTACAGAACCCATTTTGTACAACATGCGTTTTTATGGACAAAATTGCAACGTGTCTTTGCAACCTGCCAAAGGGCAAATCTTTGATGTAGACCTGATACATGAACTCTCAGGTACTTTTAGAAGACTACAGCAATGTGTATGCACAACTTGGACGTTATCTCTGTACCAGTTTTTGGCTTTTTATGTCAGATAGACTGAGATACAACACTTAAAAGAACAAGAACAAAGGAAAATTTTGAAAGGAAGGAGGAAGTCCTTCTTCTGTCTTTTTGCTGATCCCGAGGTGATGAAGCTGTTGTTGTTTTCTGGTCATACGTGGAACTCACAAAAACTGAACAGAAAGGCCAAGCACTTGAGTAGTTCAAGGAATTTGTAGGGATTCCATTCAGTTGAAAAAACTTTTATCTGTTGAGTTTCAGCTGTTTCTAAGCTCACTAGGACTCTCAAGCAATTCTGAAAGTCCTGAAATATTGAATTCTGTCACAATTTCATGCCATAAGATACTGTGTAAGAAATATCAAAATAAAAATTACCGAGAACAAAATATGTCCAAGGATACTGTGCCACACAGGAACTGCTAACACTTTTAAACAGGCAGTAGAATACCAACTTGTATCATTGGTTTTAACTGCCTGGCATGACCCTTTGGTTTTTGTGATCTAGAAAGATAGAAGAAGCATGAACAAAATGAGTTCAGGCTGCTCACCTCATGAATGCAGATCTCAGCATATGTATGAAGCGTAGCATATCTGTCAATGAAGGGTGATAGTAACGTTTTATGGTAACATTTTTAAAGGATTTTTTTTTTTTATGGATAGCTTGTCCTTATTATTGATCTCTTCTCTTTCCTGTAAGTGATGTTTTGAAACACACTGAAGTTAATACCACTAGTTGATGATAAAGCAGAAGAAAATCCCAAGAAAGAGAACAGTAGCATTTGTTGTGTAATTCGTGTGTTGGCTGCTCCATCTCCTCTCCAATATATTTGCTCTTTGCTCTCTAAATTTTGTTCAGAAAGGTTTTCATATGTTACTGAAGACTATATGTGCTTTATGGTGCTATAGAGCGCTCTCGTGGTTCGGCTGACGTGTGAATATTGGATGAGTAATATTCATGCCTTAATTCTTGTATTTCTTGCACTAGTCTCCTGACAGGATCCAGCTCTTAATTACAAGTTGTTCTGTTGCTCCGGTAAACTTTAAGAAAATTATGCTAATTAATTAAGGAAACAGATGCTGAAGAAAAAAAATATGAAAAAACAACAAAAGCCCACTGGAATTGTTAGCTTGCATGTTACTGTTTATTGTGGCGGGCTGTCTAAAAGCTGATTGTTGCTTCATCTGCTCTGCTAAGATAGTGTAGTTGAAACAGATTGTATAATGGTATGGAACTATTTTTGCGTTACATCTTCATATTTGAAGACCACAAATGAAACAAAAAAGTAGAAGAGTAACTTCTGTGTAGCAAGCCCATTGATGATAATAATCCCTTTGGCTTTTAAGTTTTTGTAACTATAAATACGTTTTAAAGCATTGTGAAAGGAGCTTCATGTATCTCTAAAAATAGGAGATCTGACATGACTTTGTTTTATGGTATTAAGGATTTCTTTGTTGTTGGCTTAACACAGACCTACTGTTATTTCCATATTTGTTCTGAGTTAGTTCTTTTTCAGACGTGCAGAAACATTGTGGGTTGGGAAGTTTTGATGGCCTTTCTCTTTGATCCACAATCAGTGCTGCTTTGAAGAGCTATATTTTATTTTGGTTTGCTCTAGGGTTTCCTCCAATTTGTTTTATTCAAAGTAATTTTTGCACTTGTTAGACCAGGTTGAACCTGCATTTATTTCTTTACCTTCTGTGGTTGTGTTTTTGATTTTGTTAGTATGAAATGTTACAGAAATTAGTATGTTTGAATATTTTTTTATTTTAAAAGTTTATCTTAAAAAAAAAAAAGTTTCAGCTTATCCTTTGCATTCTTCTAGGGCAGATTGAGAGGAACAGAGATTCTAACTCAAGACAGCCCTTTCACCCTTGGCATCATAGATCTTTAAGAAGGCAGGAACACAACCCAAGAATGGGACCTGTTCTGAGTAAAGCCACAATACTTCTACCAACCAGGGTAAAATAGGAGAAAACCCTTACAGGAATCTAAGTATGAGCATTCTTTAACAATGAGACAGCGTTATCAGTGCCTAAACCTGTGGTTTAAAGCTCGCTGATACAGTGAATGATTCCAGTGGCTCCCAGCTTACCTTTCTTTGTAGAAGAAGAAGGAGTATTTTCCTGTGAAAATAAGCATACAGTAGTAAGCTTCTGTTGAGGTGATTGATCTGTTTTTTTCTTCTCCTATCAGTTTCCAAATCCCTAACAAGCAGGATTTGATGGGTTTCACCTGAAACCCACGGAATCACACTGAAATAGTTTCCAGTAACCACACCTGAGGCCCTACCTACTCTTCACAGCTAGGTTGCTTGAGATCTGCTAGTCCAATTCACCGCTTCCCTGGATCAAATCATGTAGTTGCAGCAACCTAGTCTGGTTCAAGGAGTGTGCTATCCTCAAGGCAAAAAGCCAAATTCACTGTGTCTCTTGCCAGAGTGTTTGCTTTGTTCCTTATACTGTGACCAGTGGGTTACGGTCACTTGGAGAGTCATTTGCTAAACTTTAACTCTTGGCTTTGGAGTAATAGGTGTTTTTGAAATGTAAGTTCCAAAATGATTTCCATTTTGCTGGTTATCTGATGATAATCTTGGCATGCTTTGTAAGTAGCAGTAACTAAACAGTGGCTTCCATTTCCACTATGTATGCTATTGGAACCTGGGAGAAGGTGTGATTAGCAGAAAATATTTCATCATGATTCCATGGGTTCCAGTTGAAACTGACCCAAGCGTCCTTTCGAGGAACTTATGGATGGAATCAAATACCTTAGTCTTCATTCTGGAACAGTCAACTTCCCATGCAAAGGCGTAGAAACAACCTGGGACAGAGCCTACTGTAAGCAACACATCCTGGTTCAGCCCACTTTCTTATCCTGTTAGTTCAGGTAGCAAATCACTGTGGTGCTCAAGAACAACAGATTGGCCATAGGTGGCCCATCTCATTTTTACCAACTGTGAGTGGCAGTCACCCTGCACAAAGAAACCCAAACCATTGATGTACAGTCCCTCTCAGGCTTCTCCTTCTTTGTGAAGCCCTGCTAGGTAGTTCCCTGTTGCTGGAGTTACTTTCTTGGGAGGAGATGTACCTGCTGGGAATGTAAAAATGGTAGAGGTGCCTTACCTGCAGCTCAGCTAAGCTTTGAATGGATGACCTAAGTCTCTGAATATCATAGCTTAAGCGGTTGTATCCGCTTATGACTATAGTGCTTTAACACAGACACCAAGAGTATCGGGAGATAGTTAGTAAGCCATCTGGCAGTGCAGGCCTTCTTCCTAGGTTGTCTTCAGTGTAAGTGCACTGGCTGGGATTGGGGACTGCAGTTAGTGTTGGAGGGATCTAGGGCAGCACCACTGACTTTGGCCTAAGCAAGTTCTGGTGCTTCTGGCATTGGAACAGGAAGCTGGGGCAATCTGATGTTTTTTGTTTTCATCCTTTGAATGGTAAGAGTTTCAGCTCTCTTAAATGGCTTGAGCTCTGCAGGACAAAGTCTCTGTGGTCCCTGACGTAGCTTCCCTCAATATTGGTGGAACTTTCAGATAAGGTTTCTAACATACAGAGTCTGGCTGTTAACTTACAGGTTCTGAATCCGATGTGGCACCCTGTGCCTCAGCTGTCTGAGGTAGACCTGTTTTGTAGTGTAGCACTGAGTTCAGTTCCTGTCTGTCAAATTTTGCCATCATCAGCAACCACAGTTCAGTTGATGCTCTCAAAGCACCAGGGACATTCAGAGACTCATTAAGAGGACTGTGCTATAGTTCTCTGTTTAATACATTCTGGGGCATTTTATAGGTGATTGTTTATTATTTTGGAGCATCTGAAAGTGATTTATTTAAAAGGCAGAAATTATATACTGTGTTTTAAAACTGGCCCTCCTACATGCATGGATTGGTCTAGCTGAGTCTGTGATGATGAGTATCTCCTCGCTGCTCGTAGAGGCTCAGCTTTAGAGATCATTATCATAGAATCATAGAATGGTTTAGGTTGGAAAGGATCTCTAAAGATCGCCTAGTCCAACCTTTCTGCCATGGGCAGTGACATCTTTCACTAGATCAGGTTGCCCAAAACCCCATCCAGCCTGACCTTATCCTGCGGGTGACAATCACATCCTGTAGAAGATAGTCTAACTTAGATGTTTAGAGAATGTTGATATCTCTACAACTTCAGAAGTGTTCCTTGACAGAGAAGTGTCTTCGGTTAGTAGGTGATTTGGAGAACTTAACATCAAAGGTCTTTCTTGCTGTGATCTTGGTTAAGTATAGATGGAACCATGAATTTGGTAAAGCAGTCATCCTGATCAGGATTTATATTGGTTTATCTTGATTAGCTCCTTGTATAACTTGATATCTAGAGAGGGAAAAGAGCCTTAGTCAAAGTACACACCAACCATATGAATGTCAAAGTTTTATTCCATTTCCTGGAGGGCGTGCCTAACTGTGTGTAGAGGTTCACTATAGTTGCTGAGTTCCCTTTTGAATTGTCTACAGATTCTAATAAGTCATAGTCAATCTTCAAGGCCGATGTGTTTTGTTCTTGCATGTACAGCTTGAACCTTCTTTGTGATAGGCTCTGCCACAATCACTGTATTGCATAAGTATATAACTTTGTCCTTCAGTAAGTGATAACTTTGTTTCTATTATTTTTCTTTTAGTCCCATCAGTTTTAACTTCATAAATTCTACACCCAGATGTTTCAATAGGTCTAGTGGTATCTATTTTTGGATAAATGTTGATTCTTTTATATCTCAAAATTCCCAGTTACCCACCAGCTGCTGGGATGTCTGTTGGCATTGCTGTATCAGAGAAACATGTGATATTGCGTGTCACCACGTATCTGCCAGTACTACCTCACAAGGTAAATGGTGGAAAATAGTCACTTACTGGCCATAGCCTGCTGTATTTCTTCTGCACCAAGATTCTGACAGCTATCTCAAAATTGTGACATACTCTGATCACATCAGCTTCCTTCATTTCATTTGGCTTTTCTCTCATTTGGAAATTCTAGACAGGTAAGACCAAACAGAGTCTCTTGGGAATTTGGTGTTCAGAGCAGGAAAAGCATCTTAATTAGAATATTAGTTTGATAATCATAGTACTGATAATCAAAGAAGATGCAGTTGGAAAGGGCCTCAAGGACACATTGTCTAGTTAGACTTGAAAGTAAGTTAGGTGCCCAAAATTAGCTTTAGTTTTGTGAAATCAATAAAATCAATTCGTAACTTTCATTACCCATGTTTTGAGCTAGGACTTTTCTGGCCATGGCCAGCAGCAGCTCTTCTTGTGGAATTTTGTGTCCTGCTTAAAAATGAGAGAATTAGGAGAAAAAAAAAGATTCTGAAAAGTTGTCTGATGGACATGATTTAGAGCTCAAATGTATCTTTACCTCTTTTTTTTCTGACGGTGGCTAGACAGAAGGCACCAGTTTTCTTGTACAGATTGAGAATTCTGTATTTGTTTAATGGTGCTTAGTCACTTCCTCTGTTTTTTTTTGAGGGTTTTTAGTACTTAAAGCCTCTGGATGTTTTCAGCAATTTGATATAGCAATGCTGCAGCAGGTTCATACTTACAGCAGTAGTGCTTAATGCATTCCAATCTGTTTCATAAGTTATTTCATTCATAATACAAGTTTTTGCAAGCACTCATCTACTGCTTTTTAAAGTAAGTACAATAACCTTGTGGGGCTCATCGTGTAGCTGTGGAATAAGCTCAATAAATCACTGTTGAAGACATTTTCAAATAAGTTACTACTGGAGATATGTTAATACCTTTTTGTCACTGGTTTCAAGGTGACCAGTGGCTCCACCAGTGTGTAACTTCCAGAAGATATCAGGGACCTACTCGGCGTTTGCATGGATTGCTCTTGTACTTAGCTGCTTTAAATGATTTTTTTTTTTTTTTTGGTCAAGAGTAAGAAAAATCCGTGTAGTCAATTCTGCTACATTGGCAATCCTTGTCAAACAGGTTGTTTGTCTTCCTTTTGTCCTGCTCCCAGGATGCTGTGCTGTCAAGTTGCATTGCGTTATTAAACATCTGCTGTCTGTTAAGCACACATCAGTGGCATGGCTGGACAGTTCAGCAAGTGCTTGGGTCCGTTGGGCCAAGTCATAGGAAAGAAAGGGGAAGCTGTGGTATGCAGCACGATCTGCTGTTTATAAGGCTACTGATCTTTTAAAAGAATGGTTTGCTTCTCTGTACCCAGTATATGTGTGCAGCTGGAGACTTTGAATATAAATCATAGTCCAACAGTAGCCTCGTGGGCGATAACCGAAATGCTTTTTGACAGTTATCGCAGTAGGTAATATTTGATGGGAGGACAGAATAAGGATTCCTGTTGTGGTCCCTCAAATTCCTGTCTTAGCAGCCCAAACCTTATCTACTGTGTCAAGTATTGGGTTACAGCTCTGTGAGACTGACTGTGAGAATCAAAGACACAAGTCTGCATGCCTGGGCCATTGTCTGCCCATAATGAGCCCCAGCATCCTTGGGGAAACAGTTAGCAATAGCAAGAAATGGACACTGCTATCAGCTCTTGAATTGGTCCAGTTGTTTGTTTTTTTCATCTTGCAAACTAAATTCTTCATGCTAAAATACTGTTTCCTCCAGTCAGTGCTCGGGGATCAACCGACTCACTGCCAATTTACCCTGTCACTTTGGGAATGAGAGTTACCCTTTGAGTGAAGCTTGTTAGTGATAACCTACCCCATGTCTTTGCTGTGGAGTGATGCTCCTTTTCCTTAGTAAAAGTCTGTTGGTGAATGCTGTGGTTTACAGAGCGTGGGATCAGCCCTCAAAGAGTAGATACTGAAAGAAAATGTAATTACTGCTTTAAGCTAGCTTGAACACTCTGCAGTTATCCTATGAAGAAGGATCTTTTGTGCTTTTTGTGACACAGTGGTCCAAGGACTCAGTGAACCCCACTAAGTGGTTGTGGTGGTAAAACATGCTCTTTTTTAGAGTAGTAGAAGCACTTAAGAACTAGAGTGCTGTGACTTCACAAGGTAAATTTGGAGATTTTTATCAGTCTGACTGTGCAAGTTACTGCATGCTATATACATCCAATACTCATCCATGGCTGATGATTGTTGCATTTACTAAGTACGTCCACGGTAACTTCTCAGTATGTATGGTGTGATCAGTCCTTTGCACTAAGTATTTGATGTTCATTGTGGGTTGTTAATTTAGCCTCCAGGTCCACAGCAGCAGCGACACTTGAGCAGGAGACTGCAGAACTCACATAGGGCTGCATGGGGAGTCGTGCAATGAAAGAAAGCATAAGTGTGCGAGAAGCGAACAAATAGATGCTGGGCTGGCTGAAGGGTGCAGGGTACAGGGCAAGAGATAAGCAATAAGAAGAGTGGGCATAGTGAAAGACATTAAGGGTGAGGTCAATGTCTGAGCAATCAGTTGCACTGTTGTGCTTCAGGGACTCCAGAAAGGTAATATTTCAACTGGTTTGTGAACCAAGGGTAGAAGATGAAGAAACTAGAAACATTTAAAATTGTGAAGTAATGGAATCAAAGCAGTTGATCAGATTTTTTTTTTGTTTAAACAAAATCTGTTTAAACAAAATTTTGTTTAAACAAAAAAAAATCAAAAACCTAATCTTTCAAACTAGTTTGCCATAAGTGCATGGTTTTTGGTTTTTTTTTTAAGGACCTGTTAGAATCATTTGTAGATTAATTTGTAATGAAAGAGGTGACATGTTACAATAGAGAACACTTTGTGTCCATTCTTTTGTGGGGTTATCTGCCTTGCTTGGAAATAGATTGTTTAACATATCAAAACATTTTCATCTTGCTATAATTGCTGAAATCTTTAACACTTCCATTAATTAAGAAAATAAAAAAATCTCTATCTGTGTGGCTTTCCTTAATGAGGACAGACTTGGTTTCATACAGTAATTTTCATCTGCAAACTCAATATATTAGTGTTTGAGCTGTAGCAGAATGTTTCAAACTGTTTAAAGTAATGTTAAAATAAAATAATGTTCCTATTTTCATTCTGAGCCAGAGCTGCAAAAGAGGCTGCCTAGATTCCGAAAATGGTATATATACATGGCAGTTCTGAAAGAGCTGCACAGACTGAGAGTTTTTTTTTTTTAAAAGTCACTGCACCTGTTTGCTGTTATTAAAGTTCTCAGAGCTGTTAAGACAAGAAGTTTCATGTGTTAGTTAAAGCATTGTTAAATGTTGGAGTTAATTTTAGAGAAAAATATGAGTGTGACGGGGGAGGGAAGGGATCTGGGGAAAGCATTCTGAGGATTAATGTTCTAAAAAAATGTTTTTTTTTAAATGCTACACGCCTACATAATAATAGCTAGGATGCTTCTTACTTTTAGTACTTGCATACGTTTTCTGAGATTAGTAGAAGAGAATGAAACTGGGTTTATGTCTGCTGGCATGTCGTGGTAAAAAGAGGGTGTACCTGCTATAATCCTTGGGGGAAAGATGGTAGTGCTGCATTGGGAAACAGTGAAGAAGAGATGGGGATATTCTTTTACCAATGAGAAGTAGAATAGTAAATA
>VXAL01018059.1:35324-71715 GCA_013399475.1 Chauna torquata | reverse complement strand
ATATTATATAAAATTATTATATAAGTAGTAAATATAGAGGAAAAAATCTATGACTGAAAGTGAAAGAAATAGAAAAGAATACTTCTGATACAATAAAATTGCATTTCATTTGTTTATTTATTTATTTAGCTACCATTTCACTTAATTAAGTAACCCACTAAAGTCCCCAAACCTTCATCTTTCAAGTTTGGATTCTTCTCAAGGGAAGAGATTTTGGATTCTTTCTCAGGGGAAATGTCTTCTCTCTTCAGTAAAAGACAGAACCTTTGTCTTGGGAAAGAGATACTATGTTTTTGTTATGTTGCATTCTGTTTAGAACAATTTCCAATATGGGCTAGCTCAGCCAAAATGTTATTGTTGAAATTATAAGTAATCCCTCTGAAATAATTGAGAAGACCAATTTGTCTTCTGAAATTTTCTCTCATCTGTTTGGTAATAAGATCTCCTGCGGGAATTTTCAGAATTAGTCCCAAATCTTGCCCAGGTAATTTCTAGAGCAGCAAAACACATCTCCTAGAATCTCCCATCTCCAAAAGTCTGTCTGGCATGATGCTTGAAGATGAGACAGTGGTACATTCTTGTTGTGATTCTGGACACCAAAAATGGTTTATTTTTGTTTTAACCTTACAGAACATCGTGCCTAAATCTTCTGTGTATAATTTTATGTCTTTGGATGAGACTGTCTGGCATAGTTAAAGAAAGATTGCATTCCTGGATTTGAGTAGAATCTCATTACTAACTCACATTGATTCAAAAGTACAGTATGCATTCAGTAGTTGCTCTGGAAGCCCAAGCTGAGGCAGCGTAACCTTTGCATAAAACAATTTTCATTTTTCTGTTGCTTGCTATTTTGGGGGTGGAAATGCAAGATATAGCTAAAACATGCATTATTATCATCTTTTAAAACATTAAATCTAAAATGTTGTGTCTAAACCCCATAGACATTGAAGTTATTTGCCAGTAGCATTTCCTAGGAGCTGACAATTTATTACTTCACATCTCCTCAGGAAATGCAGACTTTGGCAAAACTCAGATCCTCACGTGTATGTATATTGGTGCTCATAGTTTCATGACTTGCTTTTCTTGGGTGCTCTGTCTTGACAGTTAGCAGTTGAATCTGTTCAACGTATAGTGAGGTGTCTTAGGTAAGAAATATGCTCTGAGAAGTCACTGTATTTACATTCCCTTAGAAAATCTTTGCTCTCTGTTGACCAATTACTTTGTCATGATTCCAGAATTCAGTGTTAGTTGTTGCATGATGTATGGCTAATGGTCATTTCCCACTGTAACCTGGTCAGTGACTGTCCAACCTGATTTTGGGAGTCCAGCCTTGTAGCTTAGAATAATGCCTTCAAACAGAGTCAGGAGTTTGGAGCCTCCACAACTACAGATTAACCTGAACATTTTCAGGTTTTTCGCTCATGGAGGAAGATGCGTTCTGCATTTTGGTTTGCGATCTGATTACAAACTGTTGGTTTAACAGTCAGCGTTTGTCTCCTTACCAGGTCCAGTTCTGAAGTCACAGTTCATCTTTCTTCTTTATAGGCTAGAGGCCCAATTGAATTGGTTTACCTGTGCCAAACAATTGCTCCTGTTGGTTCAAATCTCTAAGGGAAATCAGCATCCAGTTGGAAGACAGCTGTACCGATAAGGTCCCATTGATCTTTCTCTCCTGTCCACTTACTATCAATAAAAACTGTCCTTACCTTTCATGATACTTCCTCCTTGCCATAACGTTACCCTGTTACCTGGCTGGTCTCACTGGCAGGGCTGGCCTCAGTTGCTGATTACATTATATGTGGATGTAATTAACAGCCTGATAAAAATGTTTTGAGTCAATATTCGAGAAACCTAGTTAAAGATAATGCTTTGTGGTGAGAGCTCTTAAATAACTTGTTATATTTGATGCAAACCAATGGTAAAGATTTGCTGTTTTTAAAAGAAAAAAAATTCATATCAAGGATTAAATTTTACCCAGGGTGGCATGATTTAACAATATTCAGAAAAGGAGAATTTAAGAATATACAGATAATTTGTACTCCATTTTGGGGAAAAATAATTATTTCCTCTTTAACAGAACTTTTGCTTATCATGTTTTTCATCAGCATAGTATAATCTGAAGCTTTTTTTTTTCCACAGGAAGGAGTTGGGAGCATGTAAACAACAATATGTGTACACTTTCTCCAAAGTGATAGGGTTTTGAAAGGTTATTAATGTAAATTCAGGATGATTATATTATTTTACAAGACCCCTGGGACAAAGTGGTCATGCAGCTTTTCTCACAACTTGAGGAAAGCTGCTCCTTCTATCCCAAGTTGTATTTATATATTTGTATATGAATACAAACTCAGATATGGAGCCATCATATGTTCTTTCTAGTCTGCCTGTATTGCGACAAATGTTTCTTAGTAATAGTTGTTAAATAGCATATTTTTCAAACCTTTAAACAGATGCTACAAATATCACTGCAGACCATCAGTATGCACTCCAATTCTGCAATAAATGGTGTGTTTAAGAGGACAACTGTGGGTGGACCTGGGTAGTGAGATGGGGAAAAGGATTGTGTGGAAGGACTGATAAAAAGAACTGAACAAGTAAGCGACATAAAATGGATATGAGTTAGTGAACCACAAAATATTCTTCTATTTTTGAAAATCTTAGATGAGTAATTGTCAACTGTGCCATCTGT
Organism: Chauna torquata; assembly: GCA_013399475.1. Taxonomy (NCBI): domain Eukaryota; kingdom Metazoa; phylum Chordata; class Aves; order Anseriformes; family Anhimidae; genus Chauna; species Chauna torquata. The sequence goes on along the minus strand of VXAL01018059.1, from coordinate 69,026 downwards.
AAGCAATGTGGGCTTCCAAACTTGTGGCAATTAAAACTGCCTAGCAGCCCACTCCAGCCCTATATTTTATTCTGTGTATAAGTCAGTACTGAAGGCTGATCTCTTATGACATTAATCGTCTCTTGAGGAGAGACGGAATAAATCACAGTAGCCCTTCCTCTCTTCACTCATGAAGATAAATGCCATAACATGATGGCTGATCTTTGTTATGACACTAACCATTATATATGTAACAGAGATAGCAAAATCCCACTGACAGCTAACAAAAGAATTCTCTCTTTACATGTTCTATGAGAAAGCTGTATTTCTTAAGTTCAAAAATATGACTTATCGTATCTGCTCTTAGAGCAAGTTAAGCAATAGATCTGGATTGTGCCAGTGAACTGAGTTCTGTACACAGTGATGTCATGATTCAGACTAATGAAAACTCATGTGAAATCATTGTGCAACTTTGGGGGAAAAAAGTACATAACACACAAGGACTGTTAAGACTCTGTTTTGTATCGCCAGTTCTGACAAGGACAAATAAGTCTCTCCTTTTAAAACAAAACAACCCCCCAAAAACAAACAAAACAAAAAAAACCACAACCAAACAAAAAAAACCACCACCAAACCACAGCAGAGGTTTCACCATTTTTCCTTTTGTGGAGATTTCTCTTTTCCATTTTGCTTCCAGTACTTGAACAGGTGTGCTCAGGGAAATGAAGGAGGCTTTTTGTTGTGGCTGTAATTCTGTAATTGCAAGGGACTTCTTCCTTTTTTCTGTCTTTGTCATTTGCTGCACGACTCTTGGGGATTTCATTCCAAGTTTTCCATGCATTAGACACATTCTGTCTTTTTTTCTGGGATAAAATTACTAAGACAGATTCTTAGTAATTTTTTGCATCTCTGCTTACGTATTGATCCGAAGGGAACAATGCTGTGTATCATTCTGTGAGTGAGGAACAGAGCAAGAAGGTGAGTTGTGAAGTTTGTGGACTTGCCGTCTGAGGTTAAGAGGAGCAATGGTACTTATATCGGCTTTTCACCAAAGCATCAAAATGTGCTGCAAGTTCCATGAGGTAGTTTCATGCCACCTTTCTTAGAGAATTAAAATGGAAGTATAATTTTAGCAGGTTTTTTTATATGTTTGTTGTCATTAGCCATATTTTAGTAACATGGAGAGAAGCGATTCTTGGTTGGTATTCATGGTGCGTCAATGGAGTCAATGTCAGTTGCAGCATGAAACTTGTCTTATCCTTTTAGTAGGTGGTTTTTACCTGAATGAAATACTTAAAATGGCCAAAAGTGATATGTAAGACTATTTAGCTAGAGTGCGTAGTTAAAATACTTTATTTGTATTCTGCTATGATTCTAGATTTGTTGTTTTTATTTTTCTCGTCTCCTTTTTTTTTTTCCCACCTTCTGGAAATCTTAGGTCTGTATCTCTAGGACACTGTCGAACAAGATAAGCTCTGGTAATGAAGCAATGGCAACAAAACCGGCATAACTGTCACCTCTTGTTAAATCTAGTACGTTCATAGAGTAGCCAGTAGGAATTTTATTTCTCACATTAAAAGTAACCCTTACACATTACATTTGCCTGAGGAAATTAAGCGACAAAGGCTTTTAAAACAAGCACATACTCATTCTCTCTATTGATTTTTATGGGAAGTTTTACTCTTCATATTTTTTTGCTTTTACTATGCTGAAACATCAGTTATGCAGCAGTGTTTTTTCAGTGTCTCAGAAAAAAATCTGTATCAGCTTTCAATAGAGAAAGCAGCAAATAGGGAAGTGAATATGGTTGGGGTTCGGTGGTTCTTAGTATTTTTGTCTTGTTCCCTGAGTAGTGATGAATGCGTTCACACTGGTGGTAGTTCTTCCCGCAGTTATCTGTAGCATAAAGGCAGCTGACAGGGCACTCATATCCATTCCGCTCCATTAGTCCCAGTCACCTAAGCATGGCCTCTCTTTGTTGGGTACAGGGGTAAGAGCCAAAGGGGAATTTTTATCCCTGCCAGAATTAAAGGCATTTCAGGATCATGGCCTGTTTGATCACTTGAACTAGTGCAGATTTGAGTAATTTTTTTGGATGGCAGAGTTGTTTTTTGCCCCTGGTCCCTTCTCTGGAATAGCGATCCGTAACTGTGAACAGCTTTTACCCATGTTTTTCAGCTGACTGCCCTGATACAGAGATTGAAACTTCTACGCTAATTTTCTAAACTAAATAGGCAGAGAATGTGTTCTACAAGCCACGGGAGGTTCACAATGTAGTTTGTCCTGTCAGCACCTAAGAGCTACAGTGTGCTGCTGGCTAGCTACTCAGCATATGCATGTTTTGGCTACCTGGGCAACACTTGTGTACGTGTGTTTGGTTTTGGGGAACCCATAGCAATGAACTGCATCTGTACTGATGTGCTAATGTATCAGGATGTAGAGGACAAAGGAACGTACTGTGGGAAGTATACTGTGGTAAGGAAAAGGGAAGAAAGGTATTGCAGTAGGGATGTGGAAAGGTGGGAGATACAGAGGTTACAGGTATTGCAATACCTCAAAAGATGAGAGTATCACTTTGTGTGTAGAGAAAGGCTGGGCTGAGTGAGAGGCAGTGGAGTACTGTGACAGAGAGCAAGAAGAGGTATGGCGTGATGTCTTCGGTGGCTGAACTGCACCGTCAGAGTTGTGCAGTCATTCTGAGAGTCTGGATGCTCCATCATCTGAACTGAAGTCATCGCTAGTAATTCTGCTAATAACAGTGGAACCCATACCAGGGTAGAAAGTTTGACATCCTGCTCACTGGGATATGTATCTTTGATCCTGATCTTACACATATATTTGATAGAATTCTGCGTACTCTGGGTTCATCCTGTCATAGTCATTGAGGTATTCATGGATCTGTGCTGACAGATCCGCTAAATGAAAGTTCCTGGTTGCTCAAGCAGACTGATTGCATTAGTAGGGAGAGAAATATGAAGGTTTCCTTTTGTTTCTATATGGTGAACCAGATCAATAAGTTGTTATAAGATACCCGTTGTTTAGGGCTGAAAACTTTACCTATGTTTTCTGTTGTGATGGATGGGGCTGCTAGCAATGGCAAGATATCTTTGCTGCTAGAACTTTGGCTTTTTAAAGAAATAACATGATTGTATGTTTAATTTTAACTGAATTGTAATCCAATTTCTTTTGAATTCAAAATGTCAAGTGTACTGTTTATTTGGAATTTTCCAGCACCACTGCTGCCTTTCGATCATTTTAGAATGTGACATTATAAATGGATAAACACGAACAATAAAAGGGTCCAGAAATCTTGGAACAAGCTTCAAGCAAGCCAGTCAAAGCAATGGAATGAACAAACAAATCATTCAGCTTCTTTCTTGCTCTGTTCTTTCATTCAGTATTTTAGGAAATGATACCGCCTTCTGTATCTGGCGGGTTAGCAAAGCTAGGCAATGTCAGACCAACTTGCAAACAAATTCTGAAGTACACTCTCCCTGTTGTTACCTCTAGTTCATGCTAAAGGAACTGCAGGTAAACTGCTTTTGACTGGAAGAGGGCTGGGGAAAATGGGTTTGAAGTGTACTTTAAACCATTTGAGCTTTCAATGTCAGTAGCATTGAAAGCTACATAGCTCTGATCCTAAAAAAGTGTGGATTAGTAAGCAAGCACATAGCTGATATTAAAACTTCATTTAACGTATTTCAGCAAGTTTAGGTATTTTCACATGTTTTCTTGTTCTTGTTGCATCTTTGTTCCTTTCCTTGCTTGATTTTGCTTTTCTTTCTTATCTATAATGATGCATGAATTACAAGGGCAAATTCATAGTATAGAGCATATCGTGAAAGACACCTCTGATGAAATGCATCTACCTCCACTCAAATTTTATAACTTCCTTAGAGTGACTGCAGTTGCTTAAAGACAGAAGACCTACCAGGAGAGGTTATTACTCCCATTTCAGCTTCTTTTAATGTTTTAGTACTTGGAAATTACTCTTTACCTTTCTCTTAATGACCAAGAGCAAGAGCTCCATGAACTTCTGTTTGAGAACTTCTGTTAAAATAGCTTGTAGTATATCTTTCCTTGTTATTTTCTTTCCTCTTTCCTGTTCACATATTATGTACCCTCCCTCTTCTCAGTCTTGCTGTTTTCTCTCTCTCATCCATCTCTATCCAGTTCCTTTCTTCCCCCACTCTGTATCCTACCCTACCCAACCCTCTCCTCTCCTAACCATTTACCCATCTTTCTTCACACAAAGGACTTTGAACTTTTACCAGGCTGCCGATGATTCCCCAATGACTAAAGCCGTTAATCAAAAATGAATACAAAAGATTTGAGTGGGGCATTTCCCACAATAGAAGTCAGTCCTCCTGTTAACCTCACACAAGCAGCTGGAAAAGACAATGCTGGATTTATTCCAGGATGCTGTTCTTGTACCCTGTTTGGGACTCCGTCTTTCAATTCATTAACTTAGTAATGGGTGGCTAGAAAAGATGATATATTTTCTGCTTAGGAGAAGGAAAGATATTTTTCTGTCTTCTATTCACCCTGCTCCCTTTGGGCAGTAAAGAATGTCTGTTGTGCAGTTCAGCCTGACTTGTATTTTAGTTGCTGAGTGGGAGCGCTGGCAGTAGCTGTACTGTTCCTTTTCTCCTGCTGAATTATTTAAATAACGTTCTAGAGAGAACTGCTCCAGTTTGTGAGCAGTGGCTCAGCCTACAGTTTGACCAAGCAGATGTGATAAAACGATCCTGATTTTTGTCAGCTACCTAACCTTCAGATCCCTGCAGGCAGCTTACAGAAACGGAAAAGGCTCCGCTCAGTTTCAGCTTCCTGCACTGTGGCTGGACTGTCAGCATCAACAAGACCTCAGCACAAACTGGACCAATCTGCCTGCTGCTTTTGGACCACAACACTTTGTCCACACTTGGTTTGTCTTTAGAAGAATCATTTTCTGCCAACATAATAACTCCCAGCCGCAGGAGCAGTGGCTGTTTCTCTGGCAAAGCTTCCCACTTTTTGCAGGACAATGTTTATGGGTGGCAAGAAGGCTTATCTTCTACTGCTTTCAGAGGAACATACTGTTCCTCTGCTTGTGTTCCCTCTAGTGGCTGAAGTGCAAACGGTTGAGCAGGTCTGATTGAAGCAGCTGTGTATACAAATTAATCATTCTGTCCATTCTATAGAGGTTCTGTTCTGATTTTGTAGGTGAGTTGAGCATTCAGGATTTCTCTGTTATGTAGAGCTGAGAGTTTTAACTCTGCCCCAGAGTTCTGTTCTTACCAGTTCACCACAAAGCACTTTTTCCCCAGCGTGGCACCTGACCTTTTTTGAGCAGTGTGGATGTACATAAGATAGGTAACTTGCTGAGAAAAGGAATTTGGATTTCTTCTTCTTATGTATAGCTGACAATACTTTTCAGCTGCAGCTGGGGATGTGTGTGTTTGTTGCATTTGTGCAATTACTATGCTTAAATATTGCTTAAGTTGTGGGTTGATATGTGTAGGTGAAACAAACACATGAGTTTGTCTGGCTGCTACCATTTACTTGGGGGTCTGATTTCCAGTGTTTGAGCTTGGTAGGTTCAAAGTTGCCTTCTCTTTGAGCTATTAACCAGGAACACCAAGACCAATTGGTATTAACCAATGAACACCAAGAATGTGTTTTATGCAATGACTACTTCTCTTCTCTTCCAGATTGTCCTGATGGATATCAAATCTTTTGTCTCAGTTATTTAGTGGCTGTCCCTTTTTAAGGCTGTGGATGAATGGCAGGAATAAATAGAGCATATGTGATCCTCTATGATAGAGGTTGCAGTCAGTGCAAACCATTCTTCTGCCATTGTCCTTCACAACAAAACACATCGAAACAGTCATACTCTTCATGACAGTACTTTGGCTTAATTTAATTCCAGCATTATTAGTCACTACCCATACACGATATGAGTGTTGGTGGATAGAGTGGGAGGAAGGAGAAAGATATTCAAAACAGATAAAGGATGTGCATTACTTTGTCTGACCGAGGAGTCTATGGCTGAAGTATGCTACTGCATTTTAGTATTTTATTTGCCTTATGGGACAGTTAGTAATTGAATTTGATTTTCTAATCCTATTTTTGAAAGTCTAGAAATGCAAAAGGGATTGTGGGCTTTTAGCAATGTTAATGGTGAGATACAGAGGCAAGAGACACTTGTGCAATTATCAGTTCAGTATATTCATTAGCTCACAGACTCTTAAATAATACTCTAATCCTGTTTTCCATAACTGGGGGAAGAAGATAATGGGGTTGTCATTAAAATATTTTTCCAAGTCATTATTTTTATTTTTATTTGTTTACTCTGAGAAATGGTTAGGCTAAAAGTTGCAGGTGGAGAGCACAGGATGGTGGGAGGGGCAGAAGAAAGCATGTTTGCTAAGGTTCTCTGCTAAATTAATCTTCATTCTGATAAGGAAAACTTAATCAAGTGCACAGTAAGATGGTTTTCAAATGAAGTAGTGTCTGAATTGGAGAATTTATGCTTTTCAGTTAGGGTATGAACAGTTCTTTAAATAACAGGCCTCTGTTTAAAGGGTTAGATGAACAGAATTAAATTCATAGGGTATATGACTTGCAGCCCACGCTACATGTCCAGCAGTAAAATAAGTCCACACAATGGGCAATTGTTTGTTGCAGCACGTTCAGCCTGTCTAACATACTCTGCGTTTCAGTTTGTCATTATACCCCGAATGTATTCACTTCATACTGTGGTATTTGAAATCTGCCTTGTGGGTTTGATTAAACTTTCTGTAGTGTTGTTATGCATCCTGCTTGTTGGTTTCATTGTTGTTTGGTGAAGATGATCTTCTGTATCCGTATGTCTGGCCATTGTTTCTACAACCAGTTCAGTGCAGCTTCCTCAGCACAAACTGCTCTCCCTTCTCCCATTGTCCAGAACAAGGGGACTTCTGATGTTTGCGTAGTGTTATTGTTTCCTTCCCATTATTATCAAACACACGTGGTAGTACCTGGCACGTTTACTGACTATAGAGTAGGATGTGATGTCATAGAGAAGGGGACAGGGCTACCCAAATTTTCTCACTTGCAGGGAGGAGCTGCCCAGGTGTGCTGAGGGGCCTGTACTCAGGAAGAGAAACAGGGAATCCTCCACAGTGAGTAACCCCACTTTCAAGTGCACACAGTTTCCTTCATAGCTGTGTCCAGTACAGTGTAGTTTCCTCTTCTGTCCTTTCCAGTTTACCCTCTGGAATGTTCCCAGTTCAGTTCTGTTCCCTTTTTTTCCCTCCATTTTGGTATATTCTCATTTGACTTTGTCCCTGTTCTTTGTCGTCTTTTCGAAGGTTAAACTTTCCATTTTTGTATCTTCCCACACATCAGTCTCTTCTCATCCTAGTCTTAGTCTTTATATTCATTGTCATTTTTCCAATGTGTTACGTGGTTCTGTCACTAATACATGGTATCATTTCTCTTGCACTGCTGTGCAGTGGCCCTTTTCCCAGCCCTGTGCAGTTCCTTCTATCCTTACTCATTGTTGTACTTTTTCCTATCCACTCTTCTTTCTCCTTTCAAATCACCTTTTGGTTTTCCTTTCCTGACAGGTCCCTTTTGAATCTTGCCTATTGATGTACATGAGATAAGCTCAGTTCAGCTCCCAGACCTTTCTAGTGCAGCCCACACTTCTGCATTTTCCTTTGTGGAACTGAAAGATAAAGGATAAGAAGCTCATCTGCAACAAAAGAACCAAAGGATTTGGTAAACTGTGTTTTGGATGAGAAAGGGGAGAACAGGAAGCAAATCAGAATTATAAAATGGCAGGAGAGGGCTGAGCTGGTCAATTGGTACTGAACAGGGAGGCTTTGGCTTTAGGTGAGCTGTTTGAATTACAGCCCTGGTTAGCACCCTTCACAGTTTGGTGACTAGCATGATATGATTTGGTGGTGTCTCTAGTTCCTAGTGGGCAGGTATCCACAACAATGGTAGCTACTTTTACAATTGCCATCGTTTGGTAACTACTAGAGAGAAGCTAAGGATCGGATGAGTTTGGACACCAAACCGACTTCTTGTTTACCCATGGTAGAAATGCAAGTTCTGGCTCAGATAATGTTGGCAAGATGCTCTGGGAAGCTTGCATTGCCGTTGCCTGTGCTGCACATTTCACTGCTGATTGAAAGGTTTCATTTTCCAGGGCTGTCAGTCTGGCACTTTACAAGAGCAAAAGAGTGGCTGTTTGTTTAACAGCTTGAAACTGATTGGGACAAAAAGGAAATGGAAAACCAGAAAATTCTGTACAAGATGGTTGTATCTGGAAAAAGGAGTGGGTTACTTTGGGCTCAATTGGAAAAGGCAAAGGAGTGGAAAACTGAGCTGAACTGGAAAAATATGCTGCACTCCGTCATGTAGCATCTTGCGTGCTTTGACTGTTCTGACTACGTCATTCTTCACTGCTTTTAGAAGCAAAGAGCATTTGAAAATTGAGATCTATCTGTGTCAATTTTCACAGTACCTCCTAATCCACAAATGGAAGCTTTTAGCTTTTTCTTTATTCCAGAGGTCACAATACAACCTGTCTCGAATATCCAAATGACCTCAGATAGTTCTATTTACCCCTAATTTAAAAAAAAAAAAAAAAAAAGGGGGGNGGCAGCTAAGGAAAAAAAAAAAAAGGGGGTGGGGTGGGTGGGAGGACACCACAACTAGCTGTCTCTTGCTTTTTGTTTTATTTTCCCTCCTACTGGAAAGGAATTCCACTGCTGCATCATAAAATTAGTTGCGTATTTCAACTCTTTATCTGGTACCTGGTAAGAATTTTTCCCAGGCAGTATAGCAGATGATGCACACAAGCAGCAAGTAAACCTTACTCTTGCTGAAGTTTCCTGGATTGTATCTGGTCTTCCAACAGACAAAGGACTCCAATCTCAACATTGCCATTCCCTGCCTTTCACAAATGACTATATGAAGACTGCATGATCACAATTTCCAATTCACAGGACAGCTGTGTCTTGTCACTTACCCATTTATTATTTCTTTTCAGGCATTGGAGAAGTATCCCAACTCACCAATGACTGCAAAACAAATACTGGAAGTCATTCAGAAAGAAGGATTAAAAGAAACAAGGTCAGTGTTTATGTGTTCTGTATTTTTACTATCTTTTTGAAAACCATCTAGGAATGGTTTCACAAAACACAGTGTGGTGGTTAATGGCTGAATTCATTTCCACTACCAAGGTGGGAAATAGAACTCATGGGTTTTGTTTGTTCATTAGTTCAAGGCTTTTAAAATGGTAAGTGACTGGCTTGACTTTGTACCTTCCAAAAGGCCTCTGTAGGCCAGCTCCAGTCCAATAGCCTTTCTTTAGAAAGACAATGGGATCTGGTCAGAAAGCCCAGTGCTGCTTCTCATTTTTGCTTAAAGCCCCAAGCATGGTGGCTGGGTTGCATCTACCACCATGTGCATGAAGAAGGAGCGAGATGGAGTTAGAAGCACACTTTCTCTCTTTCAGGTTTGTGGTCTGGCACTTAAGTTGCAGTTATGACATGCTGGTGTTGTCTGCGGTAACGGGGGTTGTACCGATGCAGTTTCCTCTTCTCCAAATGATACAATAAAAAATTTCTATTCTAATAAATCATTTTACTACATGTTGCTGTCTCAAAGCAAAGGGAGACATTTGCTTTTATTTTAATTATATTCTTTTATTATGACACCTAAAATTTAGCAAAAGGGAACTTCAGAGCCTGAGTAGAGCAGTAGTAACACATGTCATTACTTCTGAATCTATTCTGTTGAACCAGAAGTAACCATGGGATATATTTTTACTGAATTCACTGTTGTTCCTAAGAAACAGAAATGCTCTGTGCGATCTTTTGCAGTGCATAACCATGCACTGCTTTGTTGGTACCCATATAACGTGGTTATAGTATCTATGTATTGGTAAAAGTGCAAAAGAGATGGTGTGCAAGATGAAGTTGAATTTGCCACCTTTTACTAATGCCTTAGTTCCTGGCAAGAAATTGCTTGAAGTATATTTGGCAGTGCCAAAGAAACAAGGGAATGAAAACTTTGGAAAATGAGTGTTCAACATGTGAGTTATGCTGCAAGGATTTGCATACAAAACAGAGCAAAAACAAACAAAAAAACCTTTGAAAATCTGTTTTTGTTAAGATACTGTTCCGCACAGCAGTGAATAGATTGCTTTCTTCTTACATCTTGTGATATGAGATAACTGTGTGGGAGAAGCTTACATGCCTGATAATGGCATTTCTTTGTAATTTTAAAAAGTCTTGTTTCCCTAAACAGTATGTGAATAAAATTTTGTGTGTACAACCTATGGGAGGTAGTGAGGGCAGCATTTTTATGTGATTTAAATATAGAAAATCTAGAAGCCCTTTTTAATTGCTGCAGAATAAATAATAGGATAAATATTCCTTTAATGAGGTTCAAAACTAGATCTTCTCTTTCATTACTTCAGTTACTAAGAAACTGAGGATTGCAGGCAAGCAGGAAGGAAAGTGAGATTCATTCTGGCTTGATTTTTATTCATAGTATGTGCAGGTATATGTGAATGTGTAGTTGACTGCAGGACTCCGTATGTGGCGATGAGTACCTAGATAGCTGAGAAAGGATAAAATTCAACATTCATTCCTTATGTAAAAATTTGTATAAAGTTGCAAGCTAGGTCATCCTGAATTGATTAGTCTAAAAGTTCTAAATGCAGCAATTGTAAAAAACAAAAACAAAAACAAAAAACAAAAACCCACACACAACAAAAACAAAGGTCTTGGTTCTTTATTGATTTTGAAAGTACTTGGTTTCTCATTTAATTTCTGATTTCATTTAAAAGTTGTTTTTCTGCTGCATTTTAATATTGGTTGGGCACAAACTTGCAAAGTTATCTGAGTGCCTGACTCTTAAGAGCTGATAAGGTATTTAAATTCATACACATATATGTTTATTGGGCCTTTGTGCTTAAGTAATGTTTTGCTTTCACAGTCCTTAAGTCCAGAGTCTCCCATTTATTTCATCAAGCTCCGCAGTATCTTCCAGTACCTTTCTACCAGTATGATACCTTTGCCATTACTGAAGATGATCTTTCTTGGTTTCTGTGCTGCAGCCAGAGGAGATGGGTGAGGGATGTAGATTCTATGATATGCAGTCACCTGGTCATAAGAACTAGAATGGCACTAGCACATTTTATTCTGTAATGATTAGTGTATTTTTTAAGTCTGGAGTTCTGCCAGCAGTATGTTACTACATTAATATACTTTACTTAATTCCTTTATACTGATTATCATTGTCAGTAGAACCTTGGCAATCCTAAATGAAGTTCTTTAAAAATTCTTGTCTTTACTGTTCCATTTATAGATGAACGAGATTAATTGGCTAAGTCATTTTTCAAATATATTGCAGCAGTAATTAATCTAAAGCTTTTTGCTGTGGTAGTAGATCTGAATGAATAACGTCTGATTTTCAGCAGTTTCACTGTAGACATTACATGTAATCTTTAAAAAGACACTGTCGGACTCTACAGCCTTTTCTTTTCTTTGTTTGCAATAAAGACATCAAGTTCCACATTTATATTTTATTACTGAAATCATTAAATACAATAGGAGGAAAATTCCAAAGTTACAAAGCAAATAGAAGTTAAAATAAAAAGCTACTACCTTGTACTGTGAGAGGTTGTACACTTACCTAGATTCGTAGATCTTGGGTGATGTACAGCTCAATTTTGTTTTTTAAATATCTTTCCTGCTATGATGATTGGTTGCCAAATGGTCAGCAGGCAGGCAGTTCTTTTGTTACCTAGCAGTATTAAAAACTTTTAAGGCAAACCTTTTGGGGATGTAGAAAATACATGGTGTTCTTGGGGTGAGGTGGGGACAGGTGAGAAGTATTTATTTTACGTTCATGCCTGTGGTGTTAGTGAACAGTGCCAAACCAACAGTCCTGGACACTGAAATCTCTTTACAAAGATAAACAGCAGCTAACTTCAGTGCACAGCACTCTAAATTTCCCTTCCCAGCATCCACTGTCCCTGTTCTTTTGAAAAGAATTCCCTGTCCCACTTTAAGTTTCTACAGACTTGCAACCTGCTGGTTATGCATCCTAGTGTGAGATTTTAACGATTTTGCTAGTATGACATAGACTGCTAGTCAGAGTATGATCAATTCCAGCCTCAGTGCTCCTCTTCCACTGTGCTGCAATGTTGCTGGTCATTCTCCATCTTGTATTTGTGCTGTCACTTATTCCTGTCAAGGCTTAGAATCCCCCTTGTGTTAATGAATTGTATTTGGGATTTCTGCGTATGGTTTCCCAAACTTAATAAGATTGCTTTATTATTTAGTCTTATCTTTCAACGTGCATGCATCCCTTCCAAGTTTAGCATTGCGTGCATATTGGAAGTTGTTTCGTTTTGCAGCATTATATTTCTCGTCTTTGCTTATGAAAGTCCCATGAGAAACAATGTCCAAAAACTTACTGAAGTTGTGGTATGTGATACCTACTCTGCTTCTCTGTCTATGGGGTCTGGTATTGTGTTAGAAAGGATATTTCTTATAGATTTGAAGTAACTTATTCCTGATGGATCTATGTATTACACAATTTCTTATCTGGTAAATGCTCCCAAATAATTTTTCTTCCATATTTTGGAGGAATTGAAATTAAGTTGCTGTCTCTAATTCCGTGCGCCTGCCATTTTCCATCTTTTTAAAGCTACTCACTAGATGTTTTTCAGTCTTTTGGAATCACTGCTGCCCTCTTCCAAGTTCTCAGAAATAGCTATTAATAATTCTGAGACTGATCCAGTCAGCTCTAAATACCTTACAGTAAATTTAAACAGACTTAGCTGATTTAAGAGTATCTAACTTATCTAATCCATTTCTTCTGTGTTTGGTATTGGTTTTACTAGGTGTCATAGACATCTTTCTAATTATGTGCCAACAAAGAAAAGGCACTAGCACTCCTGTGTTTTTGAGGTAAGTGCTCGGTGCCACCCACTGCACTGAAGAGCAAAGTAGTCTGTAGGTGTGCTTACAGAAATGTCTTTGAGCCTGGTGAGTGGGGAAGAGATTGCTCTGGAGACTTTGCCTGCCAGTTCTCTGCGTTGTCTGAAGTTTAATTTCCTGAAGCCCATTTTCTTCATTTTGTGTTCTTCCTCATTTCCCTAAAATTGAAGAATCAACCCCTCATGACTGCTCAATGTTCTCAGCTGCTTCTTTCCCACTGGTTTGAATAAAACCTAGTGCTGCCTTCCTTCCTAACTGTTTTTTACATCTTCTATTTAAGGATTTTTGTTCTTAACACAGTCCAGGAACTCGCCAGATGCTTCTCTGTGCCCGTGCCGTTTCCCTTGCCCCAAGGGCTGCCTGCATAATCGTAATGGTGGTATTTAAATAGGTTATGTGCTTTAAAAAAAAATTGCTGATTCTCACAGAAAAAAGAAGAGTTTCCCTCTCTCAAATTCTCCTGGTTTCTTGGTAAAATGAAAAGTCTGATTCTAATACCATCCTTCTTTTTTAATTCTCTTGTCATTACCCAGAAATCGTCTGTAGGACCACAAGAAATAATCTCTCTATTCCCTTCTGTTTGGGGTAGTATACTTCAAGGAGGCTAGGACCTACAGAACACGGTTTAAAATTATGAGGGAGATATAAATAGGACAGAAGTTAGTATGAATCAGGTGTTTGGATTAAGGAAGAGAAAACTGAGTTGAGACATAGTAAATCTTTGGATATGTAAAAGATAGGGAAAAAGTAAGGGAATAAATTACCTTATATGTCTAATATAGATAGGACAAGAAATAAGACCTTTAAATTGTAGTGAGGAGAGATGGAGATCAGATAGTAAGAAGATTTTTTCTGATAGGTATAATTGAGTTCTGTCATAAGCTGTGAGAAAAATGTGACAGATCTGTAGATCTCTCTAAAAACAATTTAGTTACGTACCTGTCAGAAATCGTGTAGGGTTGATCCTGCCTTGAATGAGGAGAATGAACTAGTGTACCCCTTGATCCATGTTTTTCTATGAAATTTTTTAGATCAGTTTGCAGTACTAGGGCCATACGTATTGCTTGAGTCCCAGAGGAAAATAGCTAGCCAAATTCTGATAAATGTGTGATGCTAATAGCCATAGATGATGTGTTGGCTTTTCTGTAGTTTCCTTTCCCCTTTGCTTGGTGAGGTTGGGAAATTGACTTGTTGTCCGCCTTCACGTCTGGAAAAGATTAAAGCTAAAGATTTTCAGTACAAGTTAAAAGCCAATAAACTTTCAAAATGGGACAAGCCATGTTTAATTTTTGGAGTGCAACTTTAGCCCACAGCTATGCTAGCTATTTACTTTCTTCCTCCATTAAACTCAAGACTGTGAACCCTGCAATGGGATCATTTCCTAACATTTTTGCTGTTCAGCTAGAGCAGCTGACCTCTGTCTTGTCAAGTAATTTTCATAGAATCATAGAATCATCTAGGTTGGAAAAGACCTTCAAGATCGAGTCCAACGATCAACTTGACCTATCGAGTCCCATCACTAAACCATGTCTTTTAGTGCCACGTACACAGAAGAGGTTAGAAAATGCCCTCTTCTAGGTCCATTTTTCACTTTCTAGTAGGTATCTTAAATTTCTTCTTTCTCTTGGTGTTTCTTGATCTTCATTTCAACTATGAGAATCACGGCATCAGTCCTAACTCTTCCTACTTTTTTCTCTGCATATTTTGTATTTTGCTGCACGAGATTAAGCTATCTATTGATTTATTGTTGTGACAGTAGCCTTTCAGAAGGCTAAGAAGAGATGCTTGCCACTGGCAATCGTGCTTCTTCACGTTGTTGATAATATCTATCATGAATTCTATCATAACATATTAAGTCTTCTGACCCTAGGAAAGCAGCAAAGTATGACCCCAATAAATCTCAAGATACTCTTATTTGGTTTACAGTCTTTGTGCAGAAATATTAAACTAGTGGGTTAGCTAGAATTAAAACCACTTTGAACTGCTGAGCAGTCATCAATGGGATAAAACACATGATCTGTACATGGTCTCTCTTTAGCTTTGAAGTGAGATCATACTCCTGAAAATATTACCCTTACCTTTGAATGCTCTAATCTTTTCAACAGTGTCTCTTCAAGCCTTTGAATACTTCATCCTCAGAGCTATTGACTTAAAAATAAAACCCCTTCTGAATGCTGCTGTTTCTGCAAATAGGCTAAATGAGCTGGCAGCTCTCTGCTATTATCTTGAGTTCCTTGTTTTATTGTGTATGCATGTAGACAGAACTTTTTACTTCCTTTGTTTGCGAAGTAATTGCAAGATGTCATTGTGATCTGTAATCATTAAGTCATAGTTTTTATCTTTCACTTAGGAAAAAAAAAAACCATGAAGTACCCTCTAATAACCAAAGGTTCTTAAAAAATTTCACTGAAAGAACCACAGTTTTTGTCTCAAGGCTCTGATTGTTAAAGAAAGAGCACAGACAGTTGAAAGGCTTCTGTGGTTGTATATGTCTGATAGAATTTATTTGGGAACCTTTTCAGCTGAAGGAGCGTGTTGTTTTGTCTTGAAGGTAGTTATTCCCTGAAGCAGACTGAAAGGAAGCCTTGATGGGAAAAGAAAGGGAAAGCCGTTCACGTTCTTTTGCCTGGCATTACTAAGTTGATCCTTAAGCCTCTACAGATGTGGCTTTTGGCTGCAGAGCAGTGAAAGAAACAATCTTTCAGTACTACCTGTCTTTCTTTGTAAGTTCACTTCAGGCACCTCTTTGAAACACTTTTCTCCGTGGTGTAACAACAAGCCACCCAATGTGGTAGGCAGTTGTGACAGCTACACTTAGCAGCTGAAAATCTCAGGCTTGCTCCTTCTTGCCCCTAGGTGCTCCCAGCATGGTTTATGCCACAGTACAGTCCATCTTGGTAAAAACTGGTGGGTTTCCTCCATACTGCATTCCAAAGTTGGGATTGTAACTTGTGTAATCATGTCCACGTCACCTCTGTGATAACAATTTCAGTTTTTGATAGCGATGTAGCCCTAAAACAACTACGGGCTAACTCAAGCCTAAAAGCAGCGCTGTGGGTAGGTCTGGTAATTCCTGATTCCCTGTTGCTGCATTACGATGCACACATATGATTTTGACACTGTTTCACACAGCATTCTCCTGGAGAAGCTGGCTGCTCGTGGCTTGGACGGGCATATGCTTCACCGGGTTTAAAACCCATTGGGTGGCCAGGCCCAAAGAGTCATGGTGAGTGGAGTTAAATCCAGTTGGAGGCCGGTCACTAGTGGTGTCCCCCAGGGCTCAGTACTGGGGCCAGTTCTCTTCAATATCTTTATCAATGACCTGGATGAAGGGGATCGAGTGCACCCTCTCTAAGTTTGCAGACGACACCAGGTTGGGTGGGAGTGTGGATCTGCTCGAGGGTAGGAAGACTCTACAGAGGGATCTGGATAGGCTGGACCGATGGGCCAAGGCCAACGGTATGAGGTTCAACAAGGCTAAGTGGCGGGTCCTGCACTTGGGGCACAACCACCCCATGCAACGCTACAGGCTGGGGGAAGAGTGGCTGGAAGGCTGCCTGGTGGAAAGGGACCTGGGGTAATGGTCGATAGCCGACTGAATATGAGCCAGCAGTGTGCTGAGGTGGCTAAGAAGGCCAACAGCATCCTGGCCTGTATCAGCAACAGTGTGGCCAGCAGGACAAGGGAAGTGATTGTCCCCCTGTACTCGGCTCTGGTGAGGCCGCACCTCGAATACTGTGTTCAGTTTTGGGCCCCTCACTACAAGAAGGACATCGAGGTGCTGGAGCGTGTCCAAAGAAGGGCAATGAAGATAGTGAGGGGTCTGGAGGACAAGTCTTATGAGGAGCAGCTGAGGGAGCTGGGGTTGTTTAGCCTGGAGAAAAGGAGGCTCAGGGGAGACCTTATCACTTTATACAACTACCTTGAATTAGGCTGTTGCGGGGTGGGGGTCAGTCTCTTCTCCCAGGCGCCAACTGAGAAGACAAGAGGAAATGGCCTCAAGTTGCACCAGGGGAGGTATAGGTTGGATATTAGGAAAAATTTCTTCACTGAAGGGTTGTGAAGTATTGGAACAGGCTGCCCGGGGAAGCAGTTGAGTCACCATCCCTGGAGGTGTTCAAAAGACATGTAGATGTGGTACTTAGGGACATGGTTTAGTGGTAGGCTTGGCGGTTGGACTAGATGATCTTAGAGGTCTTTTCCAACCTAAATGATTCTATGATTACCCTACAGTGAGTTTAAAGGTAACTTGCATATGTCTATACAATGGTAATCTTATCTTTATACTGGTTTGGAAAACTGTCATTCAGTGCTAATGAAACAGGTACAAAATTAGAAAATCTCAAATATATTCCATCAGCTGATTGCACAGATGATAGGATTTGTATTTATTAGTGATGATACTTCTTCTATTGTGTATACTTATAAAAGATATATTTCAATATAAGATACTTAACTACAATGAGTGCGTTTTTTGTCTGAACCACCATTAGCTTCACTGTTGCTCCATATTTAAGTTTTTAGAAATTATCTGTATTTGTTTTTTGTTTTAATGCTGCTCCTTGTCCAGTAAAATCATTCTGCACATCAGCACGTTTGATAAGATTACCTGATTTGTTGTTGTTTTGTTGGTGTGGGTTTTTTGTTTTTATTTTATTTTATTTTATTTTTTTTTGTGATGACTGTAGTAATGTGTGCCCCAGATGTTACAGGCATGCTAAAAATCATACTTATGTCACATGCAAATGCCTGGGTTAGTTTTATTAAGGTGTGGATTTAATTTTGGAAATACTTCCAATGATAAGTGACACAGTGTAAATAATAAGAATCTTTTGAGTATGACTCGGAATTCTTTGGAGGATATTGTTCTTACTGTTAAGAATAGTAATTGAGCATATGTAAGAAGAGAGAGGAGACAGAAGCGAAGTTACTTCATTCCAAGTGAAATACAGAGCTAAGAATATGTCCTGGTCCTCTGCTCCTCCACTCCCAATATCCTGTCCATTAAATTGGTGTTCCTGGTGCAGTATCACTACAAGTTCACATCTACGTGCAGTCTCTTGTCCCAAGAGCTTCTGCTACATGAATCTTCCCCTCCCTCTCTCAAACTAGTTCATCAATCCCATGGTCTCCGATTACCCCAATCTGCTGTCATCCCTTTTCCCTCCTCAGATATGAGAACTCCATTCGTTTGACCATTCTACGTGCCTGAAATTTTTAAAGGACTACAATGTTGACATTGCGGATTTTAGTATTTACTTCATATTCTGGCTCAGGACCAACCAAGCTTTCTTCTTTAGTTTGATTCCAGGACCAGTTATGAGAAAATAAAAACCCAGTTCCATCATTGTTACCATGTCTGGAACCTTCAATATATTACTTAACATCAATTTAGAAAAGTTCGTATGGCTTTCCCTTTTGTACTTTGTCCCTGATTTGTCATAGAGTTGAAGTCAGTGCCTGTATGCTCAGTTGAACTGAAATTTCAGAACGGTTGATTTTTTTTTTAAAGATTATTATGTTATTGTTACTTTTCCATATATTTTTTTGCTCATATGCTGTTCAGTACTTCAGTTTTTCATTTAGTGAGCACTGGTACAATAGTTCTCTGTGTCTGGGTGCTAAAACGTATGTTGTAACCACCTTTCATGGAAGTGATAGGAAATAATGCTGCTTGATTTTTTATTTTTATTAAAGATCTGCAATAAGTTGTTTCTTTTAAATCTATTAGCAGCTCTCCAGAATGCCTGCAAAGATTGGGGAAATAGGAATACAATCTGTGTTAGAGACTTGCTTCCCCAGTACTATTATAACTACTTCGATTTTATTTGTGTAGTTACTTAGGTTTCTGCTCCTTCCACCCAAATCTAACCTGTGTTTTCTCGAAGAGCACTATGCTAGCGTAGTGTATAAAGCTCTTTTTTTGTTTGTTTGATTCTTTATGGATAAAGGATAGTGGCTTATAAGATCATTAAATATTAAAATTTAATAATTTGTGGAAGCATGGAAGCATTGACATCTTAAAGTTAATCTGTTTTACTGTAATAGGAAAAATGATGGTTGTTAATTTTTGTGATGTGATAAATGTTTCAACTTTTAACAGTCTATATTGCAAAAATATTTTATCTTTTGAGTACACACCCAACTCCCCTTTATTAGCCTAATTTGCTGAA
Source organism: Chauna torquata (assembly GCA_013399475.1). NCBI lineage: Eukaryota > Metazoa > Chordata > Aves > Anseriformes > Anhimidae > Chauna > Chauna torquata. The sequence goes on along the minus strand of VXAL01018059.1, from coordinate 49,882 downwards.
ATTAAGCCCCATGTAATATGTAAAGCCATATTAAGGGTATTCCTTTTTTAATAGAAGAGGAAATCCAACTACTCAACTGTAACAAATAATGGATAGCAATACAGAGGCTGATGATCTTATAAGATCTACTATTTTTTTTAGGCAATAAAAAATAATACTTCCTATTAGTGGACATTTTATTTTGAAGTAAATGGGCATCAGCTGTGGAAACTAAATAGTGTAAACTTCTCAACAAATTCGTTGCTGACTTTTTTGCATAGTGTAGCTCAGTGTATTTTGATGTTTAATGTAAGAATTGAACTTGTGTTTTCTTTCTCCTGTGTCATTCCTCTCAATGTAGACTACTGTTGAAAGAGACTGAAAAGTGATAATATAGTTCAGGCTGATGGAAAGAGAAACCTCCTGCATTATAAACTGGTGTTACCATATGCATAAAATTATCCTAAAGTGTATATTGTGTCAAGACTGGCTTCCTGTGTTTCTCCTATAAAGTGTAACTTTTCTTTTAGCAATACGTAAGTATGCTGTGGACATTTGTCTTTAATGTTTATGTATTTCAGAGAGTAGTTCTGCATTGAATTTTGTTTTTTCAGAAAGAGAAATTAAATAAGGATATCTTAAGAGACATAAACACACTCAAAACAAACAGATACCTACAGAAGTTACAAGTAAGGAAAGTTTCACTAGATCAGTAATCCATCCTCAGCAGTGCAAGGGTGTGGTTTTTTTTTTGTTGTTGTTTGTTTGTTTGTTTCGTTTCTTCCTTTGGGTATAAGACGTCTCCCGTGGTGTAGTGCTTTGTTAAGCCTGATTTCTTTTTTTAAAGTACTGAGGAGGTGAGATCTTCCACAATCTACAGCGTGTTTTCCTGTTCCTTTACACAAAGTTTCCCTGCAGTTGTATAAACTGAACCATGACTATGTGGAAGGTAGATATACATATATGTTCCTTAGTGTTAATACCTTTATCAACCTGCTTTGCCAGAATCTTCTGGTTGTAGAGGAGCTAGGACATAGAAGAGCTTTCCAGTAAAATGTGTCTACTGTTGTCCAGAGCCAAAACTTTCTAAAAGATCTTTGTGAAAGTGAGATTTGACACAATGTGTTCTTTTTCCATCATTGCTCTGAAATGAAGATCTGTCACATAGGTAATAAACCTTCATTTTCGAGTAAAAGTCAGAAACAAGACCTGCAAGAGAGCTTAATATCAGTCCATGCTAGTTAGAGGTAAATTGCAAGAACTGTTGCTGACTAGCTATCAAGCTTGTTCAGCTTTCTTGTGCTTAGAAAAGACAAGAACAGTCTGCTATATTTCCTTTAGGAACTATTTGGGTAAAAGTGACTCAACACATAAACCTTATAGTAGCAGCCATATATATCAGATTTTCAAACACAGAATGATATGGAGACTAGCTAGAGGGGGGTCTCCTTTTGAGTGAGCTCTCCGATAAAACATATTCTTAAGAAAAGAGTTTAATCTGTTGAAGACTTGAAACTGGCAGTGAAAATTCAAATCTGGCTGGGAACTTGAAGACATACCTGGTTTAATGGATTTACGAGCTTTTCTTGCCACATCCAAGTAACCTAAGAAGCTGTTTTTTTCTTGGAGGTGTAAAATAAATTATTCTAGGTTTCAACTTACTAGTTGCTGATTTGGATTTATTTGTTGGGGTTGGATTTTTTTTTCTTCCTTTTTTTCAATTTTTTTTTTGCATTTCTGTTTTGGTTTATGCATTTCTCTTTTGCATTGAAGAGTTAGTATTTAAACTTACTGTTTATTACTGCTTTGAATTTCATTTATTCCACAGCTGACTTTTATTGTCTTTATTTCTAAGCACTCTGTCTTAAGGGACATGCACAACTTCTCACAAAATGGTATAATCTGTTTTTTATGCTATTTCTAGTATTCCACAGCAACTGAAAAAAAGAGCCTAAACTGAACACTACAACGCAGGCAATCCATTACAGATTTTCTGCTCAGTATTCAGTAAATTGTCAAGTACTTATTTTCATCATTAGCGTATTTTTCACACAGCAGAAGCATAGCCATTTCTAGCAGACTGAATTAAATGCATTTTACTTGAATGTAAAAGAAGAAAACATTGTCAGGCTTTCTATGAAAGCATCATTTTCTAGTAATAATTTATTTTGTGGATCAGTATGCTATGGATGTCTTTATGTTTCTGTAAAGATATGGGTATGTGGTTCAGTCTACCTGTAATTAAACTATTTCTTAACTGAAGAGGAGAAAATCTGAAAATAATTATTTTCTCTTATTTTTTCTTCATATTGCATGAGCTGAAAAAGTTACTAGTTTTCTTAGTCAGGCACTGGCATATTTCATATAAAATTTTGAAGTATGTTTTTATAGAGTGAAGACCAAAAAAAGCCTCAGAATTCCACTGTCCAATGACTATAGCAAAGATCAGGTATAACTGCTCAGTAAACTTGTTACAGATGTGAATTTCTTCTCCAGTCTAAGGTTGGTTGATAGCAATTCCATTTTATTTTATTTTGCATCTCATAGGTAGTCTTCTTAATTAGTATGAAAGTAAATGACATGCAAGATCTTTATTTCAAAACAGAATTATTATGAAAAGTGCCTGAATTTCTTTTGCTTGTTTATCTAGTATTACCTGAAGGAAAAATATGTTTTAAGCAAGGTCTAATTTTCTTTCAGGAGTGTGGACAACTCCGATATTCTGCTTGTAATTTGTATAATTTGTCAGTCAGACAAACTGCTTTATAATAGTTGTATGCTAAAACCAGTAGTGTGGCTGGCAAATATTAACAGTATCAACAGAGAGCTAAGAAGCAAAATGTAGATATCAAATCGTAGTATAAATGAAAGAACTTAAACACTGTATGTACAAAACTGTTTATGTGCTTGTGTGCAAATACACCTACAGACACATTCACATTTGTGCACATATACACTTACATACGTACCTATACAATTGTAAATCATGGAACTGTATTCAAATACTCTCTGCTCAGTTATTCCAATAGCAAAGACTATGGGAGGGAGCTCAATATCTTCCTAAGAATTGTTTTGCTGTGAGCTTTCAATAGGTAAAGAGAGGACAAAGATCCCCCCCCCATTTCTTTTAGTTTGCATTTTATTTGTAATATGAGAAAAAATAAATGGTAGCTAGTAGTTCTTTTGCTGAAAGGTAGTATTTACTGGAAGGAAAAAAAAAAAAGCAAAAATAGCTAGCTGGAGTCACCCTATTTAAGCATCTTGAAGCATCCCTAGCTACTGCTGTATCTCGTATATGTTCCAATGAGATTGCTTAAGATATGTTTATCTGCTATCAAGATTCTGTACCTTTTTTCCAAAGAGTTTCACTTGCCTGCTTTTATATTTCATTCACGAATAAAATAAAAAAAAAAAAAGGGAAGGATGCAGACAATTATTACTTTCTCTTGCAAATGGCCCACGTTACTTGTTATTGTTTCTTTTCTTTTTCTTATGTTACCAATGCATCTGGGGTTTTTGTTTTATAAATTTTTAAGTACTACAGGTAGCCATATGAAATACCGAAATCATGTGTGTCAAAATTAACATCTATCCTCTAAAATCATTAAAAAGTAAAACAAACAAAAAAACCCCCTACAACCTATAAAGGACAGCAAGGAGCATTTTGAGAAGAAATCTTTAATAATACATGACAAAAGGGAAGATTTGCGAAGACTGCTGGCTTTCAGTCAGGGAATCTTTTGATGGCCAGTGAAAATTAGGAAGTTTCAATCTATATGTGTACTCTAACTGCCCACTCCCCTTCACCCAAGACCAACACTGCTATGCCCAACCCAACCTTCAAACTTTCTCTGTTCGTAGTAGTATTATAAAGATATTAATATAAACAATTGCATCAGAATATCATTCAGTTAGTTCATAATACAGAACCGTATGAAGTAAAGTAGTAGTGATACAAGATTATTCGTGCCCAAGGCTTAGAGTCCAGAGGGATAAAGGAAATTTAAGTTTTTTCTTGCTTTCACAAGTTTTTAATTGAAAATGGAAGATTATAAAGATGGCCAATACATACATACAAAATAATAAGTTTTAGAGCAAAGATTTTGCAGAAGCTACCTCAAGAAGCCACCATCAACTTGACTTTTGGAAGCGAGGCATTACTGGTAGTGATCCTCTTTCATTTATGATAGCCTCTGTCAACATGCAAGAAATAAATCTGCTGATAGACTGCTGGAAGATTTTTTCTATGCTTCTGTGACCTCGGTGGGTGAAAGTGAGCATAGCCAATAAAGTCTTAGAGCTTTCACCTACTGGTTGTACAAATTAAATTCATTATTGCAGAAGTATAAATAAAAGCAATCTATCTGAGTACTAAAAACTAAAAAGGTAGGAGTTTGAATTGATGACATGGGTGGTACTGTCAATTGATTTAATATCATATTACCATTTAATTCTTTATTAAAAATATTTAGACAGTGATCAGGATAACTGATAGAAAACAATGATTTCTGGTTAAGACTGAATTTTGCTTGTGATGCCACTTCACTTTTTTTTGACTCTTTCTTTGTAAGTATATCTCAGCCCCTGTATTCAAAGGACATTTATTAATGACTTCAGCAGAATCAAGCTTCCTTTCAGATGCCTATGGCCAGTCAAAAACTTGTATGTGTTTATTTTAGTTATCAGTGCTTTGCTTCTACAAATTATTTGATGGCTACTATTGTTATAAATTCAAAATGCTTTCTGTGACATTTTGAAAAGATATTTGATTTTTAGTTATATGATAAATAGAAATTTAAGTCTGTCAGTTGCAGAGTTAATGAACTGTTGTAAGACAAAAAAGAATAAGGAGATCTACTAATAGCATGAATTGCAACAACAGCTGGATTAAGTTAAAACACAAAAATAGAAGTATGTGCTCGGCGCTTTGAGGGAAAGAAAGAACCTTTCTCTATGCTGTTTTGCCAAGTTAAACTCCCTTACGTACAACAAGTATATAACTTAAACATTTCATATCCACCCAAGTATTTTAATTTGAACCAATACAATAAATCTTACATTGCTATATTTTTTAAAGATACAGGATGTACTGTGATTGCCAGTTCTATATTTATTTCCAGGCTTTGCATACAGATATGAGCTCTTAACGAAAATATCTTAAAGACATACTTGACACTTACTAGGCAGCAAAATTATAGTAGTTGCATTTATTTTGATGTAAAGTGTGATAGTATTTTCTTGCTTACAGAAATATTTCTGTAGCAATAAATATTACTAGAAAACAATAATTTGCTTTTGGATGAAGTCTTTATTTGTTTGTGATTACTCCTTCTCTCCTCATTCTTTGTATCATTTAGATTTTTTTCTGCCTTTCTTCGTGGCTGAATTACTCTAAGTACAAGAACATTGAGAAAAATCTTTTGAAAGGGAATGAATGGTTTTTTTAATTTGTTCTTTCATGTGATACAATAGATTTTAGAAAATTGTTTTAAGTAATTTTTTTTGGTCAGTTGAGTATGAACTGAAGATGTAGAAATAGGTTGTTCTTATACATCCTAACTTCCTTTTTCTTTTGGGTTGAAAGCAATGTTTTGATTGCTAAAAGTAAATATGACGCTTGCATAATTACCCCATAATTTGACATTTAGTTTCAAAATTCTAAGTTCCGTTTCTCTTAGAAGTCATGCCCTAATTGAAAATAAGGGAAAAGAAAAAAAAAACAAAAAAAACTGTGGAGATTTCCCTGAAGTTTTGTTCATGAAAAGGAATAAGGAGTGCTACCCTTTCTTTATTTTGAATAGAAATGAACAAAAATAAAATGAAATTTAATGTTTTCAGTTGTTCTTCTTTCATAAAAGGATTTATTATTATTTTATGGTTCTGATTTAAAAGTATAATTCTTTTACAGGTATAGGATTCTATAGGATGGGAGAGAGGAGGGCAAGAGAGAAGACAGAAGAGTGAGAGGAGATAGGAAAGAAAGAGGAGGAAGGGAAACAAGAAAAGATAAAACAAGAGAAAGAGGGAGAAGGAGGAAAGAGAGGAAAAGGAAAGGTGAAAGGGAAAGAAAAGAAAAAAAAAAGAAAAGAGAAAAGAGATGACATGGCAAGGTTTTGGTAGAGGGGTGGCTGCAGGGGTGGCCTCAGTGAGGAGAGGCCAGGGTCTGCCCCATGCCAGGGACAGTCAGCTCCAATGGCTCCACTGCAGGGCCCAGCTGAGTCCATCAGCCAAGCTCGTGGCACCTCTGTGATAACATATTTGAGAAAGGGCAAAAAACCCACACGGGCAGAGAGGAAGGAAAAAAAAGTGTGTGTGAAGCAGTAGCGTGGGGATATTTCCTGAAGGAGCTGTGGCCTTCAGAGAGCCCACAATGCAGCAAGTTCCTGGCAGGAACTGCAGCCCATGGAGAGCCCGCAGTGGAGCAGATTTTTCCTGAAGGACTGCAGCCCAGGGAGAGGACCCACGCTGGTGCAGGCAAAAAGTGGGATGAAGAAGGAGCAGCAGAGAGGAACTGTTATGGACTGACCATAACACCCCATCCCCATGCAGCACTCAGTATGGGGGGAGGTAGAGGAATCAGAATTGAAGAAGGAAAGTTGAACTTGGAAAGGTGGCTGGGAGGGAGCTGAGTTTTGTTGTTGTTTTTTAAATCTTTTTTTTATTGCTACCCATATCTATTTTAATTTGCAATAAATTTAGTTTTCTGCAAGTTGAGTCTGTTTTGCCTCTGACGGTAACCGGTAAGCAACCTCCATGTCTTTATTCTTGACCCAGGAGCTTTTTCATCCTCTCTTATCCCTGTTTCCTGTTGAGGAAGGGGTGCGAGTGAGTGGCTGGGTGGGCACTTGGCTAACCCATCACAAGAGGAAAGAGAGAGAAAGTGAGGGGAGGAAAGGGAAGAAAGAAGAAACAAGGAAAGAGAAGGAATGAAGAAGGAAGAAGAAAATGAGAAAGAAGAGAAAAAAGATGAAAGAAAAGAAGAAAGGACAGAGAAGAGAAAGGAATGAAAAGAGAGGAAAGGAGAAAGAAGAGAACATACAGAGAAAGAAAAGAGAGTGGACAGAATTAAAAGATGAAGGGGCTGAGGAATCTGTAGGTTAATTCTGTTAGAAGCAAACTGACTGGAATAACTTGTATTCAGTACCGGTATGTGGTAAGCAATACTCTGGAAATCACTTCCTACCAAGAAAAAACAGTAAAATCCTTGTATTAGAATAACTCAGCTTTGGTGGTTTCAGCATTGCTGTTTAATGAATAGATATATTCTTTTCAGGTAAAAACTTCCATAGGAATTGTAATAACTAAACACTTTCGTACTAATTCAGAAAATTGGTTACTTAGGCAGATGGATGGTGTGGCTGAAATGGCATAATATAACAAGTTCCAACAGGCCAGCATGTTGGCACATGTCAATTTTTAAGGCTGGCCAAAGTTAATAAAACAATTTAATTAGGATAACCCAAGCTTAATAAGATTCTTGCTAGTGAAAGTAAAGAAAGAAAAATAAATCACTGTTAGGTTCTTCATAGCAATTTGCTTTAATGCTGTCCTTTCAGGGAGAAATATTTTTTTAATAAAATAATCTCATATTACAGTCTAGTAGCTCAACATTGAGTAACTTGTTCATGATTTAAAGATTTCTGAACTGAAAAAAAAAATCTATAATTCTACTAAAATATAAACAGTATTTTTAAACTGTACAGTAGCTAGTGAACTTTGCTCAGCAGCATTGGTGGGTTATTTCATTTAAATGGTTAAGTATTGCCACAATTTAACCCCTTTCCTTGAAATATGTTTACCTTTCAAAATTGAATTCTAATGGCACTTAACAGCATGTTCTGTTTTGTTTCTTTGTTTTGTTTTGTTTTACTGGGGGGATGGTGGAAGGAGATGTCTGTAGGTAAGCACCTCTTCTAATTTTATAAATTCGGTTGCAGTTGGTTTTAATGGCAGCCACTGGAAAACTGCAGTGAAATCATGTGAGAGCAGGGACACAACCTTAGGCTCCAGTGGAAGAATGTGGAGGAATGTGGGGCTCCTTCAAGTTCGCTTGGTAATCCTGCCGTCCCCCAGCGGGGTGGTACCTCCACCTCTTCCCTCTTCTGTGCCTTCACGGGCCAGACGTAGCAACCCAAGGGGTTACAGCTTAGCTGTATCTGGCACGTAGGTTCGGGAGCGGTTCGAGGGAGCATGTTGTGTTACTGACAAAGGGTGAAATACAGGACTTGCTGTGAGGAGTCCGAAATGGGAACCAGTTGTGTTAATCTGAGGCCATCCTTCTCCAGTTACTGTAAACCAATATTGCAGCCGAAAGAATAATGCTGCTGTCTCCAAGCTGCTTTTCCTGTTCTGGGCTGCCCACCTCCCTGGGTGCTGGCACAAGCATTCACATGGCTGTTTGGGGAAATAATCAAGGTTTAAAGAAAAGAAGAGGTGGGCAGGGGGGAGAGATGGCATGGAGACAGGAACGTGAGGTCTGCCTTAGAGGGAAGTTAGGCTGCTGCTTTGAGTGGCAGAGCTGGCTGGAAGTGACATGAGCCCAGTATTAACATTGGCGCACAGCTTGTTGCTGAAAGTGGAAACTATTCCATACAAGAACACAGATGAACTGTCACTGGCATAACTGCAGGGTGGTGTCTTGTCACTGACACAGCCATGGTAACAAAATCCCCCGCTGTGGATGCTACGACAGGCTGGAGATTCTTCTATTCAATCAGTGGAGCAGTGTGGCTAGAAGCTGTCGCTGCATCAGGATTACTTTTCCTGTTGCAGCGTGCTGAAGTAGGTGTCCTGCTCAGCCTTCTGAACTAGACAGGTCCCACGGTGTTTTTCTGGCAACAGTTTTCTGCTTCCTTTTCCCTTTTTCACTGTGCAACAGAGTTAATGAAGCCACTTTCAGATGCTCCATGGGCTTGCTCTGTGGGTGGTGCAGCAGCTCAGAAGTGCTGCTGTTATTTGCAGTACAATTTGTCACTCTGTTTCAGATCTGCAGCAGAGGCAGCTAATGAGAGACCTAGCAGTTGCAGCAGTTTCCAGTCTTCTTCAGGAACCTTTAGTAAAAGTCTTTGGGAGCCCCTGCTTCTGGGGACTTCTGGTGGCTTGCTGCTGCAGGTCAGGGCCAGGAGGTGTTTGCCTCTGTCAGCTCTTACAGACAGCTTCTGTTGGCTGCTTCCTGATTATGGACTACCTATGCATTTTGTCTTCAGCTAGCTTGATCAAGCAGTGTCAAGCACCTGTTTGATGAGTGCTTGAGGAGCAGCTGTAGAACTGGTAGGCAAGAGTGCATTTCCCAAAGCTCAGGAAACAGATGCTGCTAAGACAGACCTAGCAGTTGTCACAGTAGTTAGTACAAGAGCAGCACAATGGGGCACAGAGAATGAGCTCCGGACAATGTGGGACTGCTTAGGACTGTGATGGTACTGATGTGCCACAGGGCATGGTCACCAGCAACTGTTCCTGGCACATCAGAGGCCGTGACCCAAAAAGAACGCTGGCTTTTGGGCTGCAGCGGGAAGTGCCTAGAGCCTCTCCCTGGAACTGGCAGTGGGGAAGGCTGTGGCCTTTCCCATAGGAAGTGCACTCTGGTCAAGGTAGTGAGTTGCCAGGGAAAGGAGCTCTGGGAGGAGGTGAGGAGACTGTGCAGCATGGGAGAGGTCAAACAGGAGATCAACAGGGTCTCTGCAGAAACAAGAACCCAAGCCCTGTGAAGGAGCGGCAGCTAGAGATTATATTCAAACGAGCTGTGGATAGAGACTTCTGAGATTGGGAAGTTGGAAATTTATGACTAATGGCAATAGAAGGAAGATTCTCTACCTGCAGAGAAGGATGGGCATGAGTGCCCTGGAAATAAATGAGCAAGATTGTCAGAGGAGACATGAGACCCAGCTGAGGCCTCACCAAATGTGTACATGAAGATGAGAAGGAGGATGATAGTTATTGGAGGCCCTATCCTGTCAGAGACAGAGGCACCCATCTGCCAACCTGGTGTACTTGCAATACGTGGAGCTTTACTTGCATACATAAATGGTGGATGTTGCAAAGGGACACATCTGAAGCTTGTACAGCCCTCAGACTTTATCCATTGCTGTTCATCCATGTGGCCACTGTGATATTACTGGGGTGAACCTGAGTGTGGTGGTGTCCATTTCAAGTGTCTGTACACAAATGCACAGAGCATGGGAAACAAACTGGAGGAATTACAAATCTGTGCATGCATGCAGAGCTCCTTGGGATTGCAAAGACATGGTGGGATTGTTCACACAATGGAGTGCTGACATGGATGGATGGATGGGTACAGGCTGGCAAGGAGGGGCAGTGTATGCAAAGGAGGGGCAGGAGTGCACAGTGCTTTGCCTTGGAACGGGTGCTGAGCCTGTCAAACAGTTAAAAGAGAGATCAGAGGGCAGAACAATCCAGGTGACGTTGTGGTAGGCATCTGCTACAGACCATCTGGCCAAGAAGTAGATGAGGCCTTTAAATAACTGCTGGAGGCATTGTGATGGTAGCAGGCCATAGTAGTTGTGGGGAATGCAAGCAAACGTTCCTGGAAGGCAATTTTTTGATGCAGGTGATCAGGGAACCAACTAGAAGACATGCTGTCCTGGACTTGTTACACATGAACAAGGAAGAACTGATTGAAGGTATGAAGGTGGATGGCAGCTTTGGCTGTGATTGATCATAAGAGTGAGGACAAAAGGGCCCAGGGAAGCTGTTTTATCTTCCTTGGTGAACAAGAATGGCTCGTTTCAATCTTCAGGAAGTCAAACAAATGTGGCAGAAAGCCACTAAGAATGAGCCAGGGCAAATCATGCCTGACCAGCCTCATCGCCTTCTGTGATCAGATGACTGGTTCAGTGCATAAGAGATCGGTGGATGTTGTTCACATTGACTTTGGCAAGACCTTTGACATAGTCTCCCATAGCATACTTACTGTCAAATTGTTGAGATAGACACTCAGGTGGATTGAAAAGGACTGTAAGTTGGATGGAAATTTGCCTGGACTGTAGGGGCCAAAGTGTTTTGATTGAAGGTGCAAAGTCGACTTGCTGACCAGTTACTAAGTGGTGTTGATCAGGCATTGGTACTGAAGCTGTTATTGTTGAGTGTTGCTATGAAAGACCTAGAAAATGGGACAGAGTGCACATTCAAGCAAGTTTGGATATGATCCTCAACTGGGCAGAGTGGTTGGTGCACCGAAAGATTGGGCTGCTGTTCAGAGGGACTGAGACAGCAGAGAAGTGTGCTAACAGGAACCTCATGAAATTCAACAAAGGTTAAGAGCAAAGTCCGTCATCTGGGAGACAGTAACCTATGCAGCAGCACAGAATCATAGAACAGCCCAGATTAGAAGACACCTCAAAGGATCTTCAGGTCATTTGGAAAAGGGAGCCTAGATGAGATTATCTAGCACCCTGTTCAGTCACATCTTGAAAACTGCCGGTTATTAAGACTCTGCCATGTCCCTGAGGAGGTTGTTTCAGCGATTGCTTGTTCTCACTATAAAACATTTCATCCTGATACCAAGATGAAACCTCTCCCAGTGCAGATTGTACCCACTGCCCCTTGTCCTCTCCATGTGGCTTCTTGTGAGGAGAGAGCCTCCATCCTCTTTGTAGCCACCCTTTAAGTACTGGAATACTGTGATGAGGTCTTCCCTGAGCCTTCTCTTCTCCAGGGTGAAAAGACCCAGCTCCTTCAGTTTTTCCTCACAGGGCAGGTTCTCTAGCCCTGGGACAACATAACCAAAGAGCCCAGGACAGGCTAGGATCTGTGTGACTTGGGAGCAGCCTTGCTGAAATGGACGTGGGGGTCATTGTGGACAAGAAGCTGGACACGAGTCAGTAGTGTGCTCCTCCAGACAGCAAAGGTAAATCAGATCCTGCGCTGCATTTGCAAGGGCATTGGTAGCAGAGATAGAGATGTGATCATCATACTCTACTCAGTGCTTGTCAGGCTGCACCCAGAGTACTGTGTCCAGTTCTGGTCCCCACAGTTCAGTACAGGTTGGGAGCTAACTGGCTAGAAAGCAGCTTTGCAGAAAATGACTTGTGAGTCTTTTAGTTAACAAGCTGGATGTCAGTCAGCAGCGTGCCCTTGTAGCAAAGAAGGCCAGGCCCAGAGACGGCTGTGATAACAGGAGCGGGCGGGGCCAGGCCAGCAGGTCGGACAAACTGATCCTTCCCCTCTGCTTGGCACTCATGAGACCACACCTGGAGTACTATGTCCATTTTTGGGCCCCCTAGTACAAAAAATTCATGATGTACTGGAGTGAGTCCAGCAACGTCCACCAGGACGGTTGGAGGCTAGAGCATGTGATGTAGAGAGGCTGAGAGAGCTGGGCTTGTTCACACAGGAGAAGAGATGGCTCAGGGGGATCTCATGGCAGTCCGTGGCTAACTAATGTGAGAGTGTAGAGAAAACAGAGCCAGGCTGTCCTTGGAGGTTGCACAGTGATAGCATGAGAGGCAACAGACACAAGTTGGAACATGGAAAATTCTGGTTTGATACTGAGAAAAATATTTTCCCAGTGAGAGCAGTTAAGCACAGGAGGAGGTTGTCCAAAGAGGTTGTGAAGTCTTCGTTCTTGGAGATTGCACAGAACTTGACTGGACAAGGCCCTGATCCAAGTGACCGTACTTTGAGCAAGAGGTTGGACTAGATAACTTCTGGAAGTTCCTTCCATTGTAAATCAGCTATAACGATACAGGCGTGTGAACCGTGGTGGAGCTGAATGTTCTTAAAAATAGCTGGGGATGTGCGTATATTTTATTTTGCATTTGACTAACCAGTTATATCTCAATAACACACACACACAAGATATTCCTAAAGCAGTACAAAGAAAGCTGTCATTGTGGAGGCTGGCCAATTAAAAAGCCAAATTAAACAAGAGAACTTGGGATAAATTCATAGAGGTCCCTTGTGTAGGGTGATTAAATTTTAGAGGCCAAAAGGCATTTGGTGATTACTGATTATGTCTTGTTCAGCATAGTCACTTTATTTTCCACCTTAATTTTTTTTTTCTTTTTTTTTTTTAAGTGTAAGCTTCACCCAACTTGAAGCCAAGAATATTTGCAAGGGTGTTTTCTGTGTTGGTTTTTTTTTTTTTTCCCCTCTCCATTTTATACATTGCACATTTTGTGGCAATGTTTTTCTTGGGCTTAGTACATTTCTGATTGTAGCACAGTCATTACTTCATTTTTCTAAGCATATGTATTTAAAACCCACAAGGGCTTGTGAAATCTGATATTAAAATAAGACATCATATATATCAAAACCATGGTTTCTTTAAGAAAGCCATGTTTTAACCTCTACTCCAGAGTTCCTTTCATGTGGCAGGAATTCATTTCTTCCTTTCTTTATAATTTTGTCCTTCAAGCTGATCATTGATATTAGAGTAGAAAATGAAAAAGGTACTACTGTTTTTTAACAAAATCAGTTAAAACTATTAAAAGGAAATATGTTATTAAAAGAGAAAAGAAAAAAAATATATTCTTGCATGGGAAGTAGCTCTCAGAGAGAACTGTATTATTTGACCAGCATATGAATTTGTTACACAAAGAAATCAAAAAGTTTCTTTCAAGTTACATTGAATGAGGAGGGTGTTCTCAGTCCAGAGGACACTTCAGCTGTTGTGACCATCTCTGATACATGTGAATTTCTTGTTCTTTTGGTATAACTTTCTTTCTGATACACTTCCCTTTCTGAAACATTTTTCTTTTAGGATGATTTCAAAAGATACTCTTCTAATCTTTGCCTGTGTCTTTCAAAAACACATTTAAATGCTTTTTTTTTTTTTTCCCTTTCTTCCCCTTTGGTTAGCGTTGCTTTATTCTTGTGTTTGTACTACATCTAACAAAATGGGAAGGATTCAAAGTACAGAAGTGCCTTTACTGTATATCCTTTCTTTGAGATTTTTCTTCTCAAGGAAGAGAAACCTGAGATTTTCCCAAGTGTTACAGAACACAGAGAAGTGTAAACATTCTCTATAAAACTTGTTGTCTAATTTCCTTTGTGGTTGAGGAATGCTTGTTGCCATGTGTGAATATCATTTAAAGAGGTGTCATGGTGTTACAAGCATGCTTTTTAGAACGCTGAAGATATTTAGGGAGACCTACTCAAAGGAATGGCTGACAAAGTGCAAGGGTGATCAGGAAAAATAATATCCAGGAATATCTAAATTTCAGGAAAGCATGTTTGTATCCTGTCTGCAGTTTCTAGTGTGGCATTGGTAAGATAGGTTTGTGTGCTTTTCATTTTTTCTTGTCATTTTGTTTTAAAATACATTATAAACCTAGAGGAAATTTATATCTCTACAGATATTTTTTTTTTAAGATTTTTTTTTGAGAAAAAATATTTTCAGGAAAAATCTGTGGCAATATCTCTTTGTTTTCACATGCTGTATAAAACTGTATTCAGATATGCTCTAAATTTTATACAGGTTCTGGAACTTTTGTATGTAAAGGCTTTCTTGTAAGAGAAACCAGTTAATCAAAAAAAAAAAAAAGGCCTAGGTGGTGTAAGGAGCACTGAGATTTGTGATGAACGTTAGTTCCTGGGGCTTTTCATTTTATTGTTTTAGA
>VXAL01018059.1:0-35267 GCA_013399475.1 Chauna torquata | reverse complement strand
TTTTTTTTTTTTTTTGGAACATTAATGTAGCTGTTGTCATCAGGTTTGATGCCATCAGAAGTTTTTCCGCATTGGCAGAACAGGGAGCTACAACACATTTTGCTCTAGGTATTAGAAAGACTCATTATCAGTGTGATAGAGTACCAGAACTTCATATGTCCTGGCCTCAGACCATGGAGTGTTCTCTAAAGGTAAGTTTGGAAATGCTGAACTTGATTGAAATGTCTATCAAAGGCCATTGTACAGAGCAGAGGGCAGAGCTGATGCACTTTCAGTAGTCTTTACCTCAGGAAAAAAAAAAAGGAAAAATCAGATATACCGTAGTGCTACAATACAGCTAAGAGGTGATAAAACAAACCTAAGTCTAGGCCAGTGTTTGCAAGAGTGAGCCAAACTATTAGCTACTGAGTGACAGAAGAAAAACATACAGACAGTCACGTATGAGAGCTTTGCTTTACCCAGGAACCTAAGTGTGTTCTTGGATCGTGTGGTCAGTTGGTCACTTGTTACCATATGTGGGCTAAGGCAACCAGTCTGGCAAACTCCTAAATGAAGAAACAAAACATACTTTTCTTACCAGCATCCCCTGTCTTTTGGTCATGTTCTTCTTTTAGTCATGTTCTCCAGCAGTTTCATTCACTTGTCCAACTTGGTTTTTACAGGATGACATATGGCTAGAGCTTCATTAAGTTTGTGCTGTATCATGTGTGCTCATGCCACGTAGTCAGGATGGCTCTAAGTAGATGTACAAAAGGCTGGGAGGGAGATTGGTTCATGTGGGAGGATCCTAGAAGTGGTAGGAACAGGTCTTAAGGGTAGAGGCTTAATCTCCAGTATTTGTTTATTATGTATATCCTTTCACAGAAGACTTGAATAATATTTGTGTGTCTCTCTGGGCGGCTGCTTGCCACTCCTCCAAGGAAAGACGGTTTTTTAATGCTTCAGAGATGGTTTGATAACAGATAAGAGGACACCTGCTAGTTCTGTGGATGCAGCTCCAGTTCTGGCTCCTTGCCTGATTCTAGGTTTCGTTGAGCTCAAATAGTAAAACCAGAGGAGGTGAGTTTATTAATGAGATTTCAAGCAGCTTTTTCTATTATCCTGCTAAGGAATGCAAAAAATATCCTTGTGTGTTACTCGGCTTGAACTCAGTATCCGCACTGAATTTCTCTCCAGTGTTGCTCCAGGTTATTGCACATTTGAAGGACAATGGAAAGATTTGTCTTCTTGCTGATATATCAGATACTTCAGTCAACTGTGATTCCAGCTGCTTGTAACTCCTTCACAGGCTACAACGGACAAGGTTCAAGTTCATCACTGGGTTCTTCAGCTTTAGATATTTGGGAGTCACTACTTGGGTTAACTTCAGCGAAAGCGGATAGGTACGCTCTGCTAGCTAGAGGCAGACGCAAGGTATCTGTGAACATGTTATGTTTTAGCATGCTTGTACTAGTCTTTCTTTTTTCCATCATACTAATATTATTCTTGCCTCTGTCTTCATCTGGCGTAGAAAATCAAGAAATCTGTGTAAGGGTTGGGTATGAGGCGATGTCAGCAGTATATATATGGACTCTTTCCCCATCATCTTCTGGGATTTGTTTGCAGTCTGTGAGACTTTGTGGTCAAATCAGCTGTCCTAATCTGTTTTGTTGCTTGATAGCTGTAAGCTTTCTGGAGCTTACAAGCTACTTATTTGGCTCAAAAATGGCAGCCATGTTTGTGATATTCTGAGGCTGAAAGTCAAGTGCCAAGTGTGAAGCATGAATAGGACAGAGATGTAAACATTTTCTTTAGGGTACTGCCCAAATGAGAACAAATCTGATGTTAATTTTGGGTAACATGGATAAAATTCATTAAAAAATAAACTTAAAAATTAATATCAATTTCTTTTAAGAATCTTCTTTTAAGCTTTCTTTTAAAATACATTTAAATATCCAATTGGGAGAGCTTATATTAAGATTAAAACTTAAATATAGTTTATTCAAACAGTACAGATTTTTTTACTCATATGCACTTCAATTCCTATAAAACCTTACAAGACAACTCTTTAAGGGTTAAGATTTTATTTATTATGACTATATTATTTGAGTGGTTAAGACTTCAGAACGTAACTAGTGTTGACAGTCACACCTACTGTAAGTATCGAGTATTTTCTGTAGTGCAAATTAGTAGTCCGTTTAAAATTCAGAAACTGATTGGAACTTCAAAAAGAAAAATGCTTTTTTCTTGTTCCAATTTGTGAATAAAAACTTAGCGTGAGAGGCTGAGATCTACCAGCTCTATAGTTTCACTAGTCTTCACACAAAACTAATAGATGGTTTCCTAGCTACCTACTACCTACATAGTAAAAGACAATGTTTTTATTGTTTAATAAAGTATGTTAGATATATAGTATTTTGAGAAGTCTCACTTTTTCCTTTTTTATATCCAACATATTTAGTGTATTTTCATTCAGTGTTTAAAAGCCAATCTTCTAATCAAATGCCAGTTTCTTTCCAAAAATAGCTTAACACAAATAAGTACACTTTCAGGCTTTTAGTAAATGAGATGTCATTGCTATTTTAATATCAGAAAATACAATGATTTAGATTAATTTTTGTAAGTTGTTAGATAATTGCTGAATGTATATATAGTCTCCTGATTAGCAAAAAATAGTATTACAGTAAAGGTCTGTCTATTTGCTGATGGAGGTATTTTAATCATTTCAAGCAATGAAAGAATTAACCTCTCAATAGGAAAATAAATGGAAAAAATACAAAAGCAAGATTTAAATTAATTGTTCAAATCAAGTTTTCTGTTTGATAATTTAAATTGGTTTAGTTTGGATTAACATGTTTAGTCCATGATTTTGCTGTCTATTGGAAGAAAGATGAGTCTGAATGAAATTTTACCTGGAACACATAAAATGTATTTTACATTGGATGAGAAAGCAAATATACGGCTTACAGTCTTCCTGTGTAGAGATCTACAAAATAACCAGGAAAGATAGTGGAATGAGTGCAAGACTTCAACATCATATGATTTGATTTATTTAGGCTAACTTGAAGCTTTTGCTGCTGAAAAGCTTGTAGATGGTTGACAGGAAACTTTGTGCTGATCAGCATCATTTTCAGCCACTCACTTTGTGCTCTTTACTTCCCTGTGTGCCAGGGGAATGATGCTGTGGATGTAACACTTAAACACACTACAATGTCTTGATTTTTTTTCAGTCTCCTGTTCACTGGACAGGAGTGCTTCTTGTGGTTCTTCCTCCTGAGCCTGGGCTGGAAGAACTTGCCTTGGCCCCAGCGCCAAGGGCTGCTGCAGCATTGCTTAGTCGAGCACGGCTGTGGGGGGAGAGCAGCTCTTTAGTGGTCAGCAGCCATTTGCCTGTCTTCTTGTTACTGCTGCTTATGTTCCTGGAGTTTTTCCATGTCACCCCCAGCTAGGACATGCCTATAATCTTGTGAGGCAAGTTCACCCATTTTGCTGCCACGTTTTGCTAGCCCGGCCATGGGCACATGGCTCCTTGAAGATTGTGGCGATGCTTCCTCTTTGGCTTCATGATGCTGAATGTCCAATACTGCATGCTTTGCTCTATAAAATTCTTCAACAAGCAGTGCATAGCTGGGCATCCAGTCAATTCTCCAGCATTTCTAGCTCCTGTGTATGTTGGAGAAAGTATACTTGGGGTATGCTGTTAATCTAAGGCTTAAAATTTAGATTTGATAAAGAATCCTAGGATGCAGTGCTAGATGCATTCTCAAGAGATCAATCAATACAACTGTTAACACTGGGACAGCTTCCAGTATGCGAACAAGCCAGCACAGGTGTTTATTTAATCCTGTGATGAAGGCCATTTTACGAACTTCCTTGTCCTGTTCTAGTGTTGATTAAAATAATAACAGCTACTTTCACACTTTCAGACTATCTGTGAACTTTCTTTTTCTTCACCCAGTGGCTGTGAAGAATATTTACCTCCATTGTTTTCCAACGGCCTTTTAAATTTTTCTGAAAATTTACAGTTACGTCTTCTACTCTTTTGGACCATGCAAATGCGTTTTCTACAGCCTTTGCCCATATGTCGTATTTTCTTATTTGTTACCACACTTGTTCTTTTTTAGGTTTTCTACTTTTTGTCTACATTTCTGTTTAAATGGGCCCAGAATTTGACAGGTATCTACCACTAGCACTGAATGTAAGAGAGTATTTACTTTTTATGCCTCTCAGATGGCAATCCAGTTGACCCATTCTGTTAATACAGTTGGTGGTACCATCATTGCTTTCTGATCCATTTTACTGTGCTTGTGTCTGTCCCTTTGACTTGCCATGAAAGTATATATTTTCAGTATTTGATTTCATATTCTATTGTATAGTACTTATCATTTTTTGACTGACTTTAATGTTGTTGATATTAACTTCTGTCTCCAATTCATCAAGGTATCTCTAACTTTAGGTCTTTTCTTCCAGGGGGCTTGCAATTGCTCCCAAACTGGTTTAACTTACATGCACGATAAGCCTATTTTATCTATGTGACTTCATATCAGTTCCAGAAATTATGGACCCTTTTGTTTTTTTTTGTTTCCAGCAGTGAGAAAAAAATTGTTGCTGCCTTGTGACTACGGATCTGTATAAGATGAGCAGATGATTTCAAACAAATAATAATCACATTTCTGACAGCAGAGTGCTCCTCATACAGCACTAGTCATCCTATTTAGGAACACGGCAGGAACCCTGGGAAGCTCTGGGAGGGGGCTGCACTGCGGGCACAGGGGTGAAGGGCTGAAACGCTGCCCGCTTCAGGGCCGGGGTGCCTTGCCTGCCCAGCATCAGGGCACTTTCACTGTCTGCCACGCTGTATTGTCTGGACAGGCTGGCTTTAGGCATTTTATTTTCCATATTTAAAACATCTTGTTTCCCAAGATTATCATTTTTCTCTTGGCAAGCAGTCTAGCAAAGGCCATTAGAATTGAAAATATAACCATAGAAGTTTTCAGGGCTTTTCTGACAGAACTGTGTGTTTGAGAAGTTTTAAACATAAAAATAAGTAGTGTTCTTACTGCTGTTTTTACAGGTTTGTGTTGTGTTTTTGGGAGGGCAGCAGCAGAGAAAGGAACAGAAATTTGTATTTGCCTTACATGTTTTTGCAGAGCTTTATGTGTAGAGGCTGTCTAGGCTGGCGTTTGGATTTAGATAACACCGGCTGCATGACCAGTAGAGGGAGCCCAGAGTCACAAAATATTGGAGATAGTTTTGGCTGGGGGAGTTGGGGTGAGAAGCTTGGTTTTATAATGTGCAGGAATTCTGAGATGATATTTGGAAGGATGTTTGATTACTGCCAACTTACAGTGATTCAGGGGAACAGCATATCTGAAACCTTGAAATGTCTGATGTTGTTTGAATGATCAAATTGCATTAAGCACTTTTATATTGGAAGGCTAATTGGTAATTTTTTCTCTTTCCTATGTTGCTGGTTGTTGTGACTCCATATCACCTTTGCAGAAAGTAAGTAACTTTTTTTTTTTTTAAATCTTTTTGAAAGTGTGCGGGTATAGGTATACTGCTTTTATGTACGTATGTATATATAAAATAAACATACCAGCAGAAATTGGTCAATCTTAAAGACATACTGCTACAGAAGGTGACTCTATATGTGACTTCCAGAATAGCACAATGGTTTAAAGCAATCTCACCCAAGAGATGATAAGTAGTATGGAAGTTCTGCATCTGAAGGCTGTAAATGTTAAACATATCCTCATGTGTGGACTATGGCAACAAAACTTTCAGCATATTGGTTTAAAATATGTTCTGGCTGTAAAAATTCACAGATATCAAGTTGCAAAGTAAAAAGTTATTGCAACGGATTTGATTTTACGGAATCAAAGTTGAACCAATTCAGAGTGTTTCAAGAGCTTAGGTCAAATTGTGCGGCCTTTCACATTCAAAGATACTCATAGCCTTGTATTTGGCCATCCTTGGCTACTGTATTAATATATGCCAGCAGCTCTGAGAAGAGTGAATATGGCCTTAGGCTGGAGGAGAATTCAGAAAGCATGCAGTAAGTAGTATGGATCCTTCAGAAACTACCCTATGATTCAGACATAAGTCTGCATCATGGGATCTTTGATTGCTGGGTTTTCTAACCGCAGTTCCTTGTGTTGCGATAGCGTGTACTGCAAGCATTTCCAGCACCCCTTGTGGGTAACGTTTGGGAATTTTAAGGATGCCCATGCTAACAGAAGAATAGGCAAGTGACTGGTTAACATGGGCTAAAACAGCAGTGATAAAGGACGTCATGGGATTTCAGTTTGAGCTGCTAGCTCAAAATAAATCCTACCCCACAGTATCCGGATTATTATTCCATTTGCAACTTAAGTATGTGTGTTTTGTTTTGTACTCATTATAGACATATGCAAGTCCACTTTTCAAGAAGGGTGGATATGGCCCTTTGGTTACAGGCCAAATTATTTAGGAATTGCAGATATCTTTATGAAACAAGCATAACAGTAGTTAAAGTACCTCTTGGCTCAGTAGCTGATATGGATTTCTTTGTAAGTCAGAGAGTAGTTTCTGTTGTCCACTTGCCAGTTGGCTAGACTTTGAAGATTAAGATATCTGCTGTGAACACAGTAGTGGTCATGAGATATTGCCAAATACTCTATTTTGGGTTCATTCATCATGCATCATTTTAATTGCTTAATGATATCTAAAAATGAGTGAGGGGTCCAGAATTTCTACATAGGGATAGCAGAATGAAGCAAATCACTGCATACAAGCACACACAGTTTTGTTTCTTGTTGATGTATTGAGTTTGTCTTCCACTGCAGAGTCAGCAAGTTCTTTCTATCTTGAAGAGAAAGTCTTAATCTGTGATAATGTTTCACTAAAAAGATCCAAGACCGTGAGGGTCTAAATTGCTTCAGATTACGTATGCTACCATATGGAAGAAATTATGCAACTAGAACTGCTCTGTTAAATGCCTTGTGTCTTTGCTTGTCAAACATTAATACAATAAGGAAAATGTGTAAAGAGATGTATACTACTTATTCCAAAACTTTTTAAAGTAATTGTTAAACTCAACTGAAATGAAGTCTCTTAATGTCTTCTTTGCTACTGCTAGCAGTAGCATTGTATTTCTGCAATACTTAGTTTTATATTATGTTACAGTATTATATCAAAACCAGATGCAGAATTAGTTTTAAATATCTGATGTTTTTATCAACAAGCAGCATTTTTACCTCTACTTTTTGATTTTGGATGTAGTGAAGTGATACATTGGGTGACCAATAGTAAATAAATTATCTTGGACAGGACCATCTGTCCTGAGGATGCTTTATTGTTGTTTAATTTTTACTAGAAGAGCAATTACCACATCATCTGTCTTGCCATTAAGTTAGTGTATGTACGGTAAGGATGAATTTTGTTGTAACAGAGCCATGGAAGTCAACAGAAGGCATCTTTGTGTGAAAGACGACAATTTCAGTCCAGTTTAATTTATAAAAAAAGATCAGTCTTGCAATTTACAACAAGGATTGGATGTTCCATTACACTATTGCATAATAAAGAACAGTAGTTTCTGATGTACTTTTGAAGCCCTGATCCTGCCTTATAGTTGAGCATATAATTAATCCTGAAATAGTTAGCAGCACACTTAATTTAATGCACAGGCATTGTTCCACTTAACGAAGTGGAATATATTTACGTGGCTAAAGATAAGCACGCGTGCAGGCTAACAACCCCAGGGAAGAAGCACAGTTTCAGATTCAGTCCCTGAGTATGCCGTGTACAGTAGTCAGTAAACGGGGACAGAGATGTGGTAGTACATCTGTAAATCTTGTACTGAAATTTCATTTTAAAATTAAAATGAAATAGAACAATTTATGAATGCCTACTCCCCCACCGTTTCTGAGATCAACTTTTCACAATAGTATAGGTTCATCTGGGGTTGAAATATTTGCAGTCTTTTTCTGCTGTATCCATACATATAAAGAGATTCATGTACAAGTACTCTTTTTTCTTAACATGTTGTGTTTCTTTTTAAGTAGTCCCTTAACACGCATTCCACAATGGTATTGCATTTAATTATTACCTTGAGTAGGTCAATTTCTTAATCTTTAAAACAATTCTAATTATGAAAGATAGTGCTTCACAGAAGGTATAAACGTGCTTGCATTTATGTATAGTAATGCATGCTGACCATATTAAGCCAAGAGAAGGCTTAACTATATATATCACTTTTAATTTTAATGTGTTCTTCCTGGGCTCTTTATTATTCTTTTGTTGCTTTTCATCCTATAGGATGCAGCTGCCCCTGAACTTGGTACTGTTTTGATCATTCATGTGCAGCAGCCATGTTGTCTGTAACATTTTAAAAATGGAAGCTTCATGATGTTATTTACGAAGTAATTTCACATAAATATTTGGACTTCGGTTCTCTTCGAATGTGGAGCTGGTTGCTGTATGAAGAAAAGCATAATTATAATTCACAGACTTTTTGCCTCAAGCCTAGGGGACAGATGCATATGATTAAGTTTGAAACTGGCCTGTTATTGTAATGTAGATGTTTTCAGGGTTGAGAGAATTAAAAAAAAAAAAAAAAAGACCGAGGGAATAGTTTTACAAGAGGCACTCAATCTTGGACTGCTTTATTTTTGCACAATTTTATTTTTCAGTGGAACCTCTCCATTAGCTTGCCTGAATGCAATGCTTCATACTAACACTCGTGTAGGTGATGGAACATTCTTCAAAATCCCTGGGAAGTCGGGACTCTACGCTCTCAAAGTAAGTTTAAATTTTGTGTATAGAAAGTGCCTAGTGCTATTAATCCATTTTATGAATGTCTCAATAGATAGAAAGGTAAACAGATTAGATTCTTTGGAGAGGAAATGACCTGATAGTCCTTCTAACTGCTTTCAGATGTCTTTTAAAAGGATTTAAAATGAAAGTAAATATTGAATGTTTTATCCTAGAAAGCATATACATGTTCTTGAATTTGGCATATGGTATAAAAAACATGTAGCTTAGCTAAAATGCTGATTTTTCACAGTTGTTCACAGAAAGGCCTTTGTTTTATGAGCAGTGAGCTCAAGAGGATCACAGACTTTCTTGTTAAGTAATTGTATTAATGTTTGATTTTTTGAATAGTGGAAAATTGTGAGTCTAATATAAATCAGATTTAAATTTACAGATTGCATCGTTACTTTTGACAGGGAATATAATGATAGTGATGGAATTTTGCCTTTATGCTGTTTCTTTTCCTCTTTTTTTTTTTTTGTCTTTTTTTGGTGTGTATCTGGTGATTTCTATGGATGGATTTTTTTATTGTACATGATCAAATTTAGAGTGGCTTCACAATCAAAGTGAAGGAATGTAAAGTAGAGATAAGAAACAAGAGAGTGAGATTATATGTTTGGCAGTCTAAATGTAGTTAATTAAAATTTTGGGCTGGCAGGGTGAGGGGAAGGATCTTTTGTAATTTACAGCAGACAAATTACACGTAAAGGTTTAAAAAACATAAGACCATATAGATTTGTTTGCTCCTGATAACTAAAAATTCTATATCTGAAATTGAATTAATAGGTTTCTGAAGCCCCATTTCTTAATTTACTAAAGCAAATGCTGTTGTTTTACTTTAAATCTGGAAATATTCTTGGCACAAATCCAGGTATTCACAGTTACTCCCATGCTTGTGAGCTCCAGGTTGCTTTAGCTATTTGAATTCAGGAAACAGGCACAAGCTAAAAAGAAACATTAAAGGATTTGTGTTTTGCTGTAGCATTCTGGACACTCAACTAGAAGACTAGGATTTTTAACAGCCAAACAAGTCTGTTTCTGTTACAAAAAAAAATAAAAAATAAAAAAAAAGTGGAAGAACTTACATTTTATTGGACAGTTTTTAAATAAAGAGTACGTTATGACTTCACAAAGTAGCTTTTTTCGTTTTGCTTTGCAAATTGTTTCATGAACGTCTGTTTTTGTGTCTTTCTCTGAACTAACTGACTTACAAGCATATTTCATTTTATTCTGTTTTTTTGAAATGTAAGCATATGAGTATACTGCAGCAATCTATTTTTGGAGATGCAGCAGGAATCAAGTCTGATTTTTTTCTTGTTAATTTTAGTTTTCTTTTTCATTTTAACTGTAGAAAGAAGAATCAACATGCCCTACTGATGGAACATTGGATTTAGGATGTGAATCAGAGTTAGATGGCACTGAAATGGCTGAGACAAACAATAATAATGGAGAAGAAAATGGTGGTAGGTGTTTTAATTTCAATATTAGAGGACATAATTTGGGAAAAGTATTGTTTACCTGAGATTTTCACAGCATGATTTCTAAAGAGCATAATAATGTTTTGCGCATAGTAGAATTATTTCTTAGTGGCTTCTTCTCTTTTATGGCCTTATGATGAAATTAGGAGCACCAAGTGCCTTTATTTCACTTTGTTTTGTAACAGACAAAACGTAGTGCTGTTGGATGTGTGTTAAGTGGATAGCTTTTTGGTTTATAATTTTTTGTTCTAGGCCCCACAGCTAATGAGTAATTTGCCTTACCAGGGTTCAAACTTGCAGTGGACAGATACTGATATACCTCATTAATTTCAACATGGGCAGTGGGGTTCCTCAGTAGTGTTCTGGGGACAGGACAAAGGTTTGTGGTTTTTTTTTTATTTCAGGCAGAGATTCTCCTAGATGCTATGTTGGCATAAAGACATGTTGAAGTATTGAATCCTGTGCATTTTTTTTTCTGTGAAATAACAAACTGAAACAGTGCAAGCACTTGAAAATGGCAGCCTTAGAAATCAAACATTTTTATTTTTGAAAGGTAATAATTGCTCATAAAGAAAACCCAGTTCTTCAGTCACCTAAAATGACTTGCGAGTAATAGAAATGAATATTCTTATTATTAGAGGTACACTCATGTAATGCTTGTAAAGTGAACACTTTATTAAAAAAATCAAACTTTCCACGGCCTCTGAAACAAACCTTCCCTTTATCAGTTCTTCTCTTCTGCTTACCAGCTCAGAACCTGTCCCACTGCTGGTCTGCAGCCAACTGTTTTGGATGACATCGTGTATGGTGAGAGGGTGTCCTGTTTACAGCTAGGACATGAAAAGGCTCAGTTCATGCCTTTTTTCTGCTACAGACTT
Organism: Chauna torquata; assembly: GCA_013399475.1. NCBI lineage: Eukaryota > Metazoa > Chordata > Aves > Anseriformes > Anhimidae > Chauna > Chauna torquata. Next base: position 24,139 of record VXAL01018059.1, on the reverse strand, counting down.
CCTTTTTGGTCTTGGGTGAATTTCTTGTCTTCCATGCTATAGCTGTGCAGGACTAATACTGCTGTTTAAGTATTGCTTATTAGCAACATTGAAAAATTACAAAATACTCTGTGATAGGAGTAATGGGATTACCTAACACAGGTTGAAGTCACTTGGTTTGTTCAGCCCAGAGAAGAGGAGGCTGAGGGGAGGCCTCATGGCGGCCTGCAGCTTCCTCACGAGGGGAGCGGAGGGGCAGGCACTGATCTCTTCTCTCTGGTGACCGCAACAGGACCCGAGGGAACGGCATGGAGCTGTGACAGGGGAGGTTCAGGCTGGATGTTAGGAAAAGGTTCTTCACCGAGAGGGTGGTCGGGCACTGGAACAGGCTCCCCAGGGCAGTGGTCACAGCACCGAGCCTGCCAGAGTTCAGGAAGCATCTGGACAACGCTCGCAGACACATGGTCTGATTTTTGGGTGGTCCCGTGTGGAGCTGGGAGTTGGACTCCATGATCCTTGTGGGTCCCTTCCAACTCAGGATATTCTATGATTCCATGATTCTATGATTCTAGGTTGTTTTGAATCTGCTGGTGAAGTTATGAAGCTTGATTGAAGAACAAAACTTACGAATTATTAAATGCTCTACTTCTTCTTTTTGATATTTTATGGATATAAGTTAAACAGACTGTGCATGCGCAGTGTTCTTGTGCTTATGTAGTCTACATTGCATGTATAAAGTTGACATACAAATTTGTAGTTCTTCAACAATTCCTGTCTGATACTCAGACAACTAGTTGATGGACACTTCCCTAAGTCGCAGGAAGAATCCAGCAATGAAAAGCAGCGTAAATACGGTCATAGATAGGAAAGCAGAAGTCGATGTTACTTCTTATAAACAAACAAAAATAGTGGCAAAAACCTGGCAACTATTTAGGAATGATAGGATGTAAATAACAATGCCAGAATGCCAGAAGTAGAAAATTGTTGGGTTATGACTGGGAGGAGGCTGCATACTGTTTTCACAGTTTACAGTAATAAAAATCATTCTAGTGCTTAGGGTGACATAAAAGAGCAGCAGCTAAAATTAAACATTTTAAAATATTTGGGGTAGAGCAGTAATTTACACCTAGATTGTTTTTAAAGCTGAGAACTTTCCCTTGTATTTCCTCTTTAACAAATCTTGGAAAACGGTGATATTTTAAACTTTTTGAAAACATGACATTTTTTTATTTTTTTTAGTGTCATGAAGTGTGTATATTAAAAAAAGATTAAATTGGACAGCAATAGTGAGTATATATTGTATTTAGAAAGGCCAAGGCTGGGTGTGATCAATAAGCAATTGAAGACAGCATATCTTGTATCAGCCGGCTGATACAGGGCTTAGCTTTGTTAAACATGTTTGATAATAGCTTTTCTTGGGACTGAAAGTTTAGTTGATAAAGGCATCTATTGATATATATTTAGAATTCTGTAAGTGTACATTTGCAGTGTGTAATGCTTGGCTTAAAAACAGCACCATGCCCAAGAAATGTAGCCAATTCTAAGTGGATTGAAAATTATAAGTTATTAGATCTACTGAGGAGTAGGAATCACCATCCAAAATAGGTATTTTTGTTCTCTTGAGGATGTGATTTGACCCCTTTTCATTCAAGATGTTTGTCAATACTTCCTGAAACATATAAAATCCTTCCTGATTAAATTTATTGATAATAAATAAAAACATTGAGACCCTTCTTGATTGCCTTGTAAATGATTATAGTTGAACAGCATGTATTTTATTAGAATTTAAAGTAAATAAAAGTAATATTTTTGCAGTGGAGATATACATCCAATAAATCAGTAAATCTCAAAAGCATTTAAGGATCACAGTAGCAAAAGCATCTCATTTATGTTCATTTCATTTTCTAATTAGTCCAATGCAGTTCTTGGACTATAATTCTGGTAGTACTGATTAAAGAGTGTAGGTGCAGTGTTTCCCTTGGATATAGCACCAGTGAAATGATTAGTAGTGTATTGTGTTCAGTATAGGTGTAAGAAAGAATTAAGAAAAATAGGAAAGGGTTTAGAAAAGAGATATAAGAACTCCTGAGTGAACAAATACCTCCATTGCTCTGGGAAATTTAAGCAGGCCAGTCTAACTAGTTTATCAAAGATGAGGAGGTGACTTGATCAGTTTGTAAATATTTAAGAAAGGTATTTCTACAGAAAATATTTGGTCTAGCAGAACAAATCTAACCAGATGTCTATCAGTTTAACTGTGCATACTAAAACTGGGATTTTTTTCCTTCCAGGAAAGTATTCTCTGACATTAAAAAAAAAAAAAAAAATTGATCCAGTACAAGAAACACTTTATGAAATGCTCTGACTCCTGTTTTAGAAAAGCTCAATAGATGTAACAGCTCCTTTCAGGCTTAATATGTATGATACATACAACAATGGACATTGTTTGCATATTGTATTCTTAATTGTCTGATTGCATTTTTAATTTGCTCGTTTCCAGTGTGATAGAGTCCAGAAGTCCCAGTTCTGTCAGAGTGATTGGATGTCAAAAGAAGTTGTTTATCAAGGGTCTAAAAAGTGCCTCTTTAAAGTTAGCTAGATGGAAACTGAGGATGAGACCCTAACAGATGAACTTCAGCAACTGCCTCAGCCTTTTGTAGGTTTTTATGATAGTCTTCAGCTTTCTGACTAAAAAGTACCAGCTGACATTCAGAGAAGAATCACACTGTTCCCCAGCAGGCACAATATAAATGCAAGCTACTGAACAATTTTATTAGCATAATAATATAGAAATTTCTCACTGTTATAAACGCTTGACTTGGCAGAAGCTCTTAGTCCACATCAGTACTGCTAAACTGATAACCAGAAACACCACACCTCAGGATTTTGCAGATGCTGTGGAGAAATCTCTCTTTCCTCACCTTCTCCCAAGGCATATGTTAACGAAATGCTTTATGTTACAGTTGGTTTTGTTTGGGATTTCTACAGAAGGTCTCTAATAGTGTTTCGTACCTTTTTATAAATTTCACTTCACTCGAACACAGGGCCAGCATGTAAAGGCGCAGTCAGTAAAAGAATTAAAATCCCAATTACTGTTGCCTGGGAAAATGATGACTATAATATCCTTTTGCCCATCAATAGGATGTTCTGTTCTCAAAAAAGCATTGGTCCCCAGGGTTTTTGAAGCCGAGGGTAATCCATCAGCCACGGAGAGCGGTTGATTAAAAGTTATCTTCATGCAAGCCAATGGAATGCACAATGATCTAACTGTGGAGGAGGCAGCAATCCCTGTGGTAGCGAGCTGTCCCTCCCCAGGCCCAACCCAAACAGAGGGCCTGAAGTTTGCCCAAAGCTGAGCAACATAGTTTCCTCCTGAGACATTGTGGTTTGCAGCATTTCCTAAAACTGGAGGTTCTTCAATTGCGAAAATGAAATGGTAGAATTAATTTCTTAGGCAGTTTTCTTAGAGGCAGTAGATGGATGATAGGGGATCAGATTCTTGCTGAATCCTGAAATTTTGTCTTTAGCTGCTATGCTGTTGGACGCCCTGTGCTTTTTGGACTAGGAAGCTACTAGGATAACTCCTGTTGCGAGGAATGAACATTCATGATTGTTTGAAAGCTGAGTCCACATTTATGTATTCAGTTTCTTTCTGAGATCAGAATTTCTGGCAGTCCAGGGAAACCTGTCATCCTTAGCATATTGTCTCTTGCGAATGATGCTGCTGATTCTGCTGAGTATGTCTGTTGTACGTGGCAACATCTGGATGCGAGGTAGGCTCTCTCAAAGCAGAAGAGTGGCAAAGGAATAGCAGCCCGAACATACTGAGTTTGGGATGACACATCAAAAAGAGACACTTTTTCACTTTTTTTTTTTTTTTTTCCCATCTCCCCACAGGTATCTATAAAACAGAAGAACTGTACCCAGGATTGAGTTTAACTTTGTTAGTTTCATTGCCACTGCGGGGGGAGTCATGAAAATGAGAAGAATACTATAGAGCTTGAGGGAGAGATCTTCTCATCTGTTCTTTTTGCTGTACAGTAGAGTTAATGAGGCCTTAGAAATTGGTGACTTAATGATGACAGGCTACATTTTTAGTGGAAAATATTGACTTCCTTTGGAATAAGGATTCGCAGTTTTCAAATGTCTATGAAATGTCTGGGCACAAAATTCTCCTCAGATTATAACGTGATTCAGTGCAAGCTACCATCCTGATGGGATATTTGATATCCTTTTCCAAAACATATGGTTGAATGTTACTTATCATTTCACAGTGCAAGTATTGCTTTTCAAAAAGAATATTACAGTCACAGTAGAGCCCTTGATATGTGCATCTGGTTTTGCCTGCATTGGTGAACTTGTGCAATTAACTAGCTCCCAAACTGGTTTTCATTTTCAAAAGCTGATGGCAACAGTCAAGTTCTGAATTGTTCAGATTTGCAGGTTGGGCTGTAGCGATCAAAGAGTGATGGAGGTGAATGACTTGATACATCTGTGTTGGCAAAGCATGACCATTTATGTCAATACAAGTATAAATCTGTGTCACCCAAAGAAAATACTGAATTTTATGGATATTTGAGAGAGAGTTTTTGTGTGTATGTTTTCCTAAGGAGATTCACTGTGAAATTTCGTATCTCCAGAGTGTGTGCATACGTTTTATACTTGAGGTAGACTACAGTCTTTAGCATATGGTAGCAATATTTATTTGTGTTTTGTAATGTGGCCGTTAGTAAACAATCCGTCTCATCTGCTGTGGTTTCTGTAACAAAGAAGGAAGTGAACTGCTGTTGATTTTACTGGTTTGATTTTAAACCAGTATGGTCTGTCTGAAATCAGAATGAATTGTGCTATTTATTTGGGGAAAATAAGCCCCATAAAGCACTCCAGGAACTTTTCTGTCCATCCAATTACATAAATCTGTTTATAATTATTCCTAATAACTCTCAGTGACAACGAGACAGAATAATTTTAAGTTGTATTCCTACAAAAGACTGTTTCTTTGAAGAAATGTGTTTTCTAATACGTTTTAAGTAGGTATCATATTTCTTAGGGAGGGGGGAGGTAGAAGGTAACATAAAATTACTGAGATACTTTATAAAATTTGAAGTTAAAAGGCAACATTGCTGATTGTCATAAATCATAACCTTTCACAATAATTACCAAAACTGGTCTTGGAAAAATGGAAGAGAGGAGGTTATTGTAACTGGAGGTTGTCAAAAACATTTTTAACATGCTCTTTTTGTTAAGTAATTTTAATTCTATCATTCATGTTAACACTCTCTGAACACTCACTAAGGAGGTCTTATCTTCAGAAACCCAGCTGCTCTTCCAGCTCATAACATAACAGTTTATGGCTTAATAGTTGCTTTTGCTTTATTTCTTCACTCAGTCCTGGCCCTTGAAGAAGCTGAATGGAGCTTAATTATTCTCCACTAAGGGGAAATGCCTCCTGTAGGCTTAAAACTGCTCGTTCTTTTTCTACTGTAGCAATACTGGTGAATCCTCTTTATTTGCTACCCAAATATTTTTCCTTAGTCTGTTGCATTCTGTCAGGGTTCTTTTTTTACTCCCCAGCATCCAGTTTATTTTTAGCATTCTTTTCTGATACAGCTTTTCAAGATAACATGGAACTGGTAATAGTAATGTTCATGAGTCTTCAATGCTTACAGACAAAGTAGTTCCAGCTTTCCAAAGTTGTACATATGTACAAAGACCACTGACTCTTCTTGAATTTGTTTTTCTTTTACTGTGTTCTTTGGTTTTCGTAGCAGAAATGCCTGCTGCAGTCTTAAGTCTTTTTTTTTTTTTTTCAATAGGATCATCAATGTTTGTTTCAAACACCAACATATTTTTCTATCATAATTTTCCCTTTTTTCAATTCTGACTCATGCAGAGAAAAGCAGTTGGACCTTATCCATTTGAATGAACAAATAAATAAATACACTTTTCTGTGGTCACAGCCTTTGTAATATACTGAGATTTTGGCATAGATTGATTTAAATCACTAAGTAGCACAACTTTTTTTAAAGAATAAATTTATTCATTGTCTCATATTTGTATTTAATCTCCTAAAGAAAAGTTTAATTCATATTGTTTTGTAAACAATATCTTGTTTTCCTCTAAATAAAGCCTGTCTATCAATTTTGGTATTTTTTTTTTGCTAATCAAGAGAATAGATTGTATAAGCTAGTAAGCAATTATATAAATTAACATACTGTAGTTAGACTTCGAGTGTTCATATGTTCTATTTTTGGAAAATAGGCAATGACATGTCTTATTTACTAGATGTTTAGGTTTGTACCCATGATTTGTATCAAGCTGTTTTTAAATGGAAATGGAAATTTAAGTAAAACATAGAAAACAATATTTAAAATAGCCCCTTAATATTTTAAGCTACAGATATATGTAGGGAAGTATTTTTAATGTACTAAATATAATTTAGAAAGGAAATATCATTTGTTGTTAATAAATGAAGGTGACTTTCTCTAATCACTACATCATTTTAAAATTTCTGAACAGTGGATTTTAGCCTCATATGCCTATTTCTTTAATCATAGACTACAGGAAGCAGAAGGACTTTTTTTCCCTCCAATTATTTTCAGAAATCTAAAGGAAGTAGTTTTGGGTTCCACTAAACTGAACCAGCATACAGTGAGGTAGATATTCCTTCAGTACCTGCAGAAGAGATTACAGCTATGGCAAGCTGGTTTATTATTTCGGCAGGTTTTCGTTCCAGTTGCTTCACCAAGTAGAGCAAGCCCTGTTCCTTGGTTTAACTTCATTGTCAAAGTTTTAGAGAAACAGAAGCAAAAGAAAACAATACAATGGTAGTATTTTTTTGCAAAATCGAGGTAGTGATAGAAATCAGAAGTATTGCCTCTGATAGACCTTGTCACAATTTTGTTTTTTATTTAAATTAAAGGGTTTATTGTTAGAAGAAAAATGAATAAAAGTTCAAAATTAATGTAGAGCCATGTTTATATTTATTCCCATGCCGTATCATGAGTTAACATTAACAGCTGTATCTTTGAGCATCATCAGTTAGTGTTTCCAAACCTCTCTGTGACGAACTTTATCACCAAAATAAATAGGGGAGACTTGGATAATGTCCTAAATCAAAGTCATGAAAATCAGAATTTCCCATTTAATCAAGAAGGAAATAGGAGTTCAGCCATCCTGGAGAACAGAAATACATTCTTCATGATAGTTCATGTTGTTTCCTCTCTTAGGAGGGAGAGTTACATAAGTAATAGTTTCCATTCTTCAGGCATTTTTAAATTCGTTCTGTTCTCCTTATCTTTGGGATTTGTGTGCTTACACTATTTCCATTTTTAATTCAGTTCTTTGACTCTTAGTCTTTGCCAGAAAACAGTTAAAAAAAAAAAAAAGTCTTTAAAAGAAGAAACAAAACAGAAGCTGGGTGATTTGAAATGTCAGGTTCTTATTTTGGTGTAGGTGTTCTGTATCTCAGGAGCTTAGCTATTACAATGATTTAGATTATATAAAATAGCTATTGTTTGTTTTCTGCTGACAATTTACTGCTGCTGTAAGTTGTCTTTTTTGATAGTAAGCTTTGCTCATCATGTGGAAAAGATTGATCCTAACCAGGTGATACTGTAAGCTCAGAAGCTGTTTTGTGTTGCAGCAAGAATATACAAAGGTATATTCTTGACAAATGCTTTGAGTACATGGAAAAAATGTGAAAAATATCAGTTAGAAATCTTGTGACAAAACTGGATTTGTCTTATCTGCTAATGAAAATTTTTAATCTACGATGAAAATTATCTTGTCATAATGCCAATGCCATGAAACAGAATATATTCTGTTTGTGAGGTATTATTTTTTTCTTTCAGTGTGGAAACAAATGTTTAACATCCCATACATCTTAACTCTGGCAATTAATTATCGATAACTAAATTGTCTCAATTCTTTTTTCTTACAAACCCAAAGAAAAAGCCATTAAAATATTTATTTTATGAAACACTGCTAGAGGCAAGGGAGTTGGATTGCTACTTCAGTTGTCTGCTCGCCCCACCGAAGGATGGGAGGAGAAAACCATATGTGAACAGAAAGATTGGGCTAAAATTCTTTCTGGTGCATGTCTGTGCAACTTCTTTGCGTGTCCTCAAACTGCCGTGGTAGGTGCACCATGTATGGCACATCCTGGGAAAACATACGCAGCTGTGGGGCACTACAAAGCAAGCATGTCGGCAAGCAAACCGGCTTCGAGCAACGCATTGGAAGCCAGGCCTGAATTGAGCCAGAGGAGGAGGGAAGAAGAAAGGTGCTCGATTTCTGGATCCATGCTCATTCTGTTTTAGCTGGGCTGTCTTAAGACACTGGTAAGCGTAATAGTAATGCCAGGCATCAAGAGTGGAAAGGTTTTTACAGCCCTTTTAGTCAAGCTCGCTGACTACCAAGATTAACAGGATGCTGCAGGCATTTTCACAGCGTACATATCTGTTTAATAAAGCTGGATTTTTTAAAAACAATTCATCATATTTCCTTTTATTTTTAACCAGGAGGCTTTTTCTGTGTCTCAGACAATACGTATTCAAGAGGCCGTTTAAAGCAAGTGCAGAAGTATTTGTTCATTAAAACATGTATTATTAAAAAGGCTGACAAATAGCAGTGTGTATTACCTGAGACCAGAATTCCTCTTTGCAGGATATCCCAGTCTACCCGTTAAACAGGCAAGTGTGTGTTCTTACTTTTACCAAGAAGTGCTTACAAAATAGATTAGGCTGGCTCCTAAGAAGCCATGCTGGAATGAAGTTGCATATTTATAAATATTTCTCGAATACAGGGCCATCAGTGTCTTCTGTGTAAATACACATTTAGACACAGAGTAATCCATTAGAAATGACTCGGTGATGAAGATAACTTTTGCCTGGCTTCTGTGTGAAAACCTTGATTCAACTACTTCAGGTACCTTTCAGGAGCCGACAGGCAAAGTCTGCAAGGTCTCCGGAGCGGCACAGAAGGGTCTGGTGAGGTGCAAATATTTGTGAAGCGATGCAGTTATTTAGGATGTGGCCAGATTCTTAGCTCATTTGGACCTCAAGATTAGCTGAATTTCGTGGAGTGAGCTTTTCATTTTCAGGCACTTGCTTTTGTATGTGGGTTTTTTTTTTTTTTCTTCCTTTCTTGGGACTCTCCAAGGTATGGAGAAGATAAGCCCCATAACAGTATTCTTGTTTATTTTTTTTCTTTTTATAAAGTTTGCCCAAAGCAGACATCTGAAGAAATGTCTTCCAATCGTGATTCGAGCCTTACAAATGCACCAGTGCAAAGCAAGCTAGTATCTTCCTTCCAGCAGCACACGAAGAAAGCACTTAAGCAGGTAAGCTCCTACTGACTGATCATCAGTTGGCTTTCCTCGAGCGCGGGTGTCAGTCTGATAAGAACGTGATCTTGGCAGAATTTCAGGGCGTTTCTGAGGGGATTTTTAGGGCTTTGTTTACTGGTGTATTGCTGGGTTTTTCTTTTGTTTTTTCTTTTTTCTTTTTTTTTTTTTTAAACCGATGGTGCAGTCCTGCCATTTATTGTGGTTTTGATGGTTTTTTTTAAGTGCTTTGCAAGTAAGCAGAATTGTTTGTATTAGTCACATCCCAGGTTTTTGTGTATAAGCACTTATTCTGGAAATTTTATGTGAGGCTTAAAATAAAGCAAACATTTTGAAAGAAGTTCTGCAGATAGGTAAGACTGTGGGTATACTTACTCTTCAGTTTTTCTTTACGGTCTTAGTAACTTTTTCTTTTTAAATCTGACACTAGAGTGTATAAGAGTGGGGTTGGTTTTGTTTTTTGAATAACCTATGATTTGGATGATTTAGATTGCAAGATATGTAGTAAAGCTTGGCAGAAGTAACCGTGTATTCAAACTCAGATGTTAACAGAAATCATAACTGTGAAATTTATTTTCCGACAGTGCCAAATTAGTTCAGCTTACAGCAGGGCAAATGAAGAACTAAAAAAAAATAATTAAAAAAAATTATCAGCATCTCCTCTCAATTTTGAGTATGTAGAAATTGTTTTAGTCATGTAAATACTGTAAAAAATGAAATACAACTTTTCTAAAATGTTAGTTTAATGAGATGATGTTGCTTCAATTTTTCTGGTAACTGCTCTCTTAGTTATGTTTAACTGAAGTGTAGTATTTCATGGGGTAGTTTATTGCAGAGTTGTTGATTTAGGCTTAAGTTAAGCAAAGCCTGTCCACATCTCCTTCTCGAAACACTTAAGTATTTGTGTTTAGTGTTTCATGCGGTTTGAGTTTAAATCCACTAAAATTAATAGACCTTTATCATTCACATAAGGTTATCTTGTACTTATGGGTTTTGAGGACTGGGGAGGGTTCTTGGTCTCACTACTGTTTGGTCAGGCAAGTTGGGCAGAGGGCACAAAGCAGCTCACTAGCTGCGTGGGTAGCTGTGAGAAAGACACACAACTTTTTGGAAACTCTTCTGTGTACATCTTTTGTAATATGTGAACTTTCTTAGGGGTGGAAGGAGCAGGGGAAGGGAAAGGAGGAAAAAAGCAAAGCCATGAATGTTTGAACTTGTGTAAACTATTTAAACTCTGTCATTTGTCACTTAGCAGATGTATAGCCCTGAGAATAATTAAAGAAAAGGGCAAACTAATCAAAATAGCTTAATTAATATAAAAAGTCATAACATTGATGGAAATTTTTGAAAACATTCCCTAAGGCAGTAGGGTTAGAGCAACATGAGAAAGTTAAGTAATCAATAGAAAGAAATCAGTTTTAATTAAGTTGATGGTAATTAGATCTTATACTTCAGAGTATGAGATTATTATTACAGCTATCAGTAAAATGTTTTCTCTGTGTACAGTATTAGACAAGTATACATTTGTATTTTGGAGTGGTAGAGGATTTTTCCTTTGTTTTTTCTCTGAAGTTTCAGGTGTTGGCTACTGCCATATGCATGCTGCAGATTTGATTTCATTTGATATTGTAGCAGAGGAGAATAAATTTCAGCACTGATTTTATGTATAAAATTACTGTTGGAATTTTATTCTTTCACTTTCCAATCTTTCTATTGCTTTTATGGACACATAACACAAAATTTGTACAAAGAAGAGCCTGTACTGCCTTTTGAATACACAAGAAACTTCATACAGTTAGATTTAGTGCTCCTCCAACTGATACTAACTTACTGGTTGTATGCTAAAGCAACAGAAGATGAGCCATCAGCATGCTCTCAGCAAGAAGTGTTTTATTGTATAAACTTATATATACTGTATAAATGTCAGAAGGGGCTCTTCCCTAGCTATTGTGTTTTTTCTGTTACTTAACAGTCTTCACAGAATGAAAACCAACAAGGTAGTCTTTCAACCAGTTTCTTAGTCAACTTATTTAAAAACAGTTAGTTCTGATCTTCTGTGTATTCGTTTTGATGTCCATGAAAATTACAGTGAGAGGCAAGCTATAATCTGAAGTGCTGTGTGAAGATCAGAGCTAGAATTAGCAGATTTTCTCTGTATATCTACTTATTAGCCACTCTAGTCATATGTCATTCTCTTTAAAGTGATATGCTGGATTTACATATGATTTGATTTTTAATGAATTCTAGAGGTATTCCTGGGTTTAGATTGCAAAGAGCAATCTCACATTTGCTTGTAGCAGCCTGCATTTTAGTATGTTCTCATGAATCAGATTAGTCACACCACTGCATTTCTTGAACTATGCTAGCAGCTTGGAGGATGGGGCATTTTCTGAACCCTGGCTCTTGGTCTTGACTTCTCCCAGGTAGCAGTGAATCTGGGGTACTTCGCAGGGGCTATGGAGGTTTGCAGTTCCAGTGGACTCTCAGAAGGTCTGTGTCACACTTCAGACCTTATTTCTTCACCTTTAAAAGCCTAGGCTGCTGTTTTGTTCTGGAAACATTCTAGCTTCACAGCCATCCGTAGTGTCATTTTGCTGGGAGAAAGATTTCAGTTGTTTCACCACTGAGTGTATTTGTATTTCATGCTGCTTATTTCGTTTTTGAGGAAGTTTCAGTTTTGTTCCTGAATAGTGTCTGAATGTAAAGTCCAACAAAATAGTTCCCATTCATGAGGGTTTAGACAAAAGAGTCTATGGTGTAGAGCTGCCTTTTATACTTGTCTTTCTGATGGCAGATTTTAAAGATTTCTATTATTCTTTTGCTGTTGGAAATGCTTGGGTATGTGTGCCCAGCTGTTGCTTATCTAGTGCCATTGAAAGAGGGGTTTGTGGCACGCTGTCGCGAAGTGGTTTCCCATCAGTACCAATCAGTTCCATACTGATTTACCTCATTTTCACGCTTGAGAATTTTGACATGCAGAGCCGTGTAAGGATCTCTTACCAGGAAAGTACTGAACTACATCTGCATCTGCTAACAGTGGTACATGATCACACTACTGTGTGAATTATTCTTGCTCTGGACAAGGCTAACTCAAGTATGGACATCAAGTCATGGCATAGTATCTACCATGCTCCTCTCTGGTCCAGTTTCTGTTCCATTGACTTGAGGTGATACTTTTTTGGAAGTCTTCGCTATGTACAGATTTGTCTGTATCTATCAAGATGTTCTTGGAACATTTCTCAGAAGAAACGATCATACCTGCAAACTGGCCTCACGTAGGTAACACTGAGCATGTGCGAATATCCAGGACATTGAGGTGGTGTTAGTGTCTGTTGGACTCTGATAGCCAAGTATAAGAGCACCTTGTCCATCAGTGTACCAGTTGGTTCCTGGGGCAGTACCGAGAGAGGATAAAGAACTTGAAGATGCGATATAACGATGTCAGGGATGATACTAGACCTCCCAGACATGGAAGAAAATCCTGCCTCACTTTTGGCACTTTGGAATCAGCACCAAGAAGGGTACCCATAAATTTTCTGTTGGGAGAAGAGAAGGATACATCATTCAGACTCAGAATCTGAATACAGACCAGGACATGTCTGAGACTGTGCTGGGCATCCAGATCTCTTTGTAGAGACAGAAACTCCAGAGACAGCAGCCAAGTGGGTTTGGGAGGAGAGAAGCTCAGGAAATAAGGGAGTCTACACAAGGTATGTTACTGCTGCTGCTTTGTTTTGTTTTTCTTAACTTTGGGCTTTGTCTGCATGCTTGGTGGCTGGGTTCATAATATGTGCCAGTATTTTATTCATAAAGTGGGTAGATGCAGTTTTTGATGGAGAAGGAAGCACCCATCCATATGATTTGTTCTTACAGCAGAAGTGGCAACTCCACACCCCTTTATTTTTTCAGTGGATACTGTCAGGCCCCAAGCAGTAAGAGAGCTATGGGGGAACTTACAGTTTGGCTCATGTGTTGCTTCTGAATTATAGTACATTAGACCTGTATAGCTCCAAATAACATTTCAGGCTGACTTTTCTAGCACATCCATAATTATTATTAGAAACCAATCTATAGCCTGAAGCAACAGAAAACTAAATTTTAGAGCAGAATGGTGAACAATGTAATTTAGCCCTGATTTGCCCAAATTCACAGGACTAGTTTATCAGGATTTTGTTTGTTTGTTTGTTTTCTTAAGAACACAGGCGTCCAAGTGCCTAGGTTGGCACTGAAGGTAGAATCCTGAACTCCCTTGATGCTGGTGTGTATTTGCTTTCCTTTCTCCACCTCAGGCATACCGCTTACCTTGCTTTGAGAGAAGAACAAGAGCAAACTCACCAGTCTTGCTCCCTCCACGTTCATTCTGTCAGGACTTCTTTCCTTGACTACAGCCAGATACAGGTTATCCTGAAGCATTTTGCTGTCCTTGGAAAGTAATCCAGCATGAGTCTGTCTGTGGTGTTTGTCCTTTGACTCATTTGAGGAACTACTCACTCACATGTTCTGATGCAAGCCTGATATATTTGCCTGCCCGCCTTTCCCTTCTCCTCCCCTGAAGAAATAAAGGTGACAGAGGAGATCATTATCATTATGTCCTGATCATGTAGAGTTTGAGCACCGGGTGTCTTCCTGAAAGTCTTTGAAATTCCGCTGTGAACTGAGAGATATTTCTTGTACTGAATTCCTTGGTAATAGAGAGTGTGTTGCACTGTCTCATTGTCTGTGTTAACCATTTTCCTATGTTTCATTTCAGATACCACAAATTTACCAAGGCCACAGTTGGAGAATTCTGGCTCCCTAGCTGAAGCATTTGATCGGATGTCTGGCAACATAAGTGATGATTCTTGACAAATTTTCCTGTCAACAAATGGAAAACGAGAAAAACATGTTGCTTTTTGACTACTAGAGAGACATGGGAAGGGACAGTGGAATTTACAAAATGCATTCAGAAAAGTGGAATTTCGAAGATGATAAACTAAACTGATTTTCTGATTGCCAAGACAAGTCTAGGGAAGAAGACAGAGAAACTATGGCAGGGAGACTGCATAATGGGGAAAAGAAGCTGGAAGAGCAAGAGTTCCAGCAGGAGCTCTTCAGGGAGTACATGCATTGCCCGAAGGCAGGCTGCACGGTATGTCCCTCTAAAGGTCCCTATGCATGGGCAGCATGTACCAGCTGCTCAACACAGTGCTTTGGTAAGACGCAAGACAATGTTTATGGGACTTTCTTCTGGGTCATCCTCATGGTCCTCAGCCCTTACTTGTGATGGAATGAAAGGGGCAGGAATCCATATGATCCCTGTATTCTTTTTGTACCACTTTTTTATAATTAACTCCCAGTTACTGGGGCGTTCTGCTTGTTTGTTTTTCCTCTGGGGTTGTTTGCATAGCATGCATTTTGCAGCTGTCCTGCACGTTTTCTATTTTAATAAATGTGGTTTTCAGAATTTATTACTCTGAGGAATATCTAAGAAAAATTCAAAGCAACTTTATTACACTACCATGTTGAAGCATTGTTGCACGCTCTACTTCATTGTAGGACAGAGCCCCTCACATAAAATATGTCCATGAACATTAGTTTTGATTACATTTATCACCCCTACATAGTGGAATCTCCTTCCCAAATGTAAGTTGAAAGCTCTTGCATAGTTCTGGTATGTAGATGCTGTTGCTTGTCCCAAGTCTCAGACAACCAAGCTGATGGCAGTGATTAAGTTCTAAGCACTGCGCTTTTCTGTTAATGTTTTTCTTTAAGTAACCTAAGGAACTAATTAAGGTAGATCGGTCATAACTTCTGTAGTAATGACAAATGCCATCACCATAGATGAGACTCCCATTTTGTTGGGTACAGTGCATAGTAGTCAAGCTTTTCTGATAATGTTGCATGATTTTTCCATACACTGGCAGTGGGTTTTTAAGTGAATATCTTCTTCTGGGCCGTATGTAAAGAACAGCTTTTGATTTGAATATTCTATGACATATAAAATTAGACCCGGGAGGAGATGAATGTGGTCTTGATTTTGAAATGCATCCTAGAAATGGTTGGTCTTTTCAGGGTAAGACAGGATTTGCAACAGCTCACAAGTCTTCAGGGCTCCAGGAAGCCTCCTACAAAATGCTGACAAGCAGTAATCTACAAATGCTTTTCTAGGAACTGTTGGGCAGGTCCCCAGCAGGCTGCCTGCTCAGAGAGTAGGGACAAGTGGCAGAACGCAAGCTGGAGCAGTATGTCTGGCATAAAGGCATTACACTCTGCTTACATCGGTGCAATGTAAATTGGTGCACCTGTCTCTGAGAGGTAATATGACAGGATGGTTTTATCTGGAGAATGGTAGTCTGACCACTGCCCGAAGGCAGTTGTGTAGTCCCCCCACAACGCTGTGCACCCTTTGCAGGAGTACATTTGCAAATTTGACCTAAAGGAAAATGTTGATTATTGTTTCAAGATTTTGTATTGACATTGCTGTCTTTATTTGGTTTTTAAACTGCATTATGCAAACTGTTTCCTTACCTGCATGTGCTTTGTTAAGCCAAGAAACAGATTTCCCCATAAAGCACTTTTCAGCTGATAGTTATTATTAGTTTAATACTACACAATTTTATTTTGTTTCAAATACACTCTTCTGTTTGGAAAAAAAGGCGTTGCTGAGTCAATGCATGTGCCATCATCATTCCCACTCATGTGCAAGTCTGAACAGACGTTAAACACATCACACTTTTTTTTGTCCTTCTCTTTTGTTTCTGTGGTTGGGAAAGCAAAAAAAAAAAAAAAAAAGTTTGCTTTGCAGTCTATCATGATCTGCAGCAATTGTAGTTGTGAATGCATTATTGTACCCCTGTAGAAGATGGTGCTGGCTTGTAGGTGTATGGACATGCACAGAAATACACACATTCTCTCTGTGCTACAAATATCCAAGCACTTTATTTCACAGTTGGTTAATACTCGGAAAAATGTTCAGTTGTTAATGTATGCTGTAATTGTTCATAAAGACCCTGACCACTACTGGGACCTAAATAACAAATATGTGGCAAGAAATTATTTCTGTTCCAAAACAATAGAAGTGTCACAGTGTAGGTGGATGGCATTGGACAAGAATAGACACTTATTCTAGAAGTGATTAACAAAATTTGAAAATAAAACCTAAGTCTCCAAACTTCCAGTTATTCTGCTACTGCTCTTCATCTCCAGGTGATCAGTGTATGCTGGTGTACACTTAGCACCAGTACTGTTCTGTTTGGTGTACGAGTTTGGCTGGAAGTATATTAATTTGTTCCGTGCTTTGGACATGGCGCTTCATATTTTGTAGTATTTTCCATAAGAGATCTTTATTATTTTTTAATCGTACATTTGCATGCTTATAACTACCTTCAATGTATGTTTACTGTCAGAAGTGGTGGCATTCCAAGAATAATAACGTGTTTACTCTTCATGATTTGTGGTGCTTGCTGTTTTATTTCAACTGCTCTGTGTACCCATGAAACAGGTTGCCACTGAGATTTTAATTTAAGAGAGACATGGGGATTAAAGTCTGTCTTAATTTTACTAACAAAATGAGGGTGAAAGAGAGGACAAAGACTGAATTTTATGGTGGTGTTAAGTGAATCTGTGATAAACTATAAATTTGTTTCATCCTTGCTAATTCAGGATCCATGACCATAATGTAAAGTTGTTATTTATTTTGTGCAATAGACTTTTCTCAGTGTATCATAGCTCGTGTTTTTCACATGGCAGAATGGAAGAAATCCATAGCTTTATGTTTCTGATCCATAATGTGTGAAATTTCAAAGGTTATGTTTCATGATATGAGTTTCAGAATGTAGACTTGACATTTATGGAACAAATAGAAATCTGGGACAATGTTGCTTAATGCAACCAAGTGTTACCTATCTTTGTTGTTAATAACTTAATTTTTAACATTCTCAGCATGTCACGCATTTAAGCTCAAATGAAAGTGGTTTTCTGCATTAATGGTTTATCTGTATGCTGCTTTTTTTCATTATGAGTTGAAAGGATGTGGGAAAGAAAAATTAAAAAAAAAAATCCTAAGGAGCAGTAAAATGAGAGCATAATGCTTGACATTTTGCTTCTGGGGCTCTTTTGGGGGTGTGTTTTTCCCCTCTCTCCAATTACCTTTTAGTCTATATTGTTTCCTTTCCTTCCTACTTCAAGGAAGACTTTTTTTTTTTTTTTTTTTTTTATTGAAGAGAGCCTACCATTTTGTCACATGGGTAAAGAAGTCTTTCCTATATCAAAATCAACTACATACAAAAAGATTGTTCATAAGAACAGATAGTGGCATTCATGAGCCCTCCAACGCACTGCTGCGCTCCAATGGGGGCATAAACTCCCCCAAAAAAGAGGAGTACTGCTCTTGAGACCTGTTCATGAAAAACAGCTTGGAATTAGAATATCACTATTAATTGCATGATTTTTTTCTTTTGGCATGTATCTTTAGAGTTTGTGTTTTCCTAAAACTCTTTTTTTTAATGTTGTTTTGAGTTCTTTGGATGAAAGTGGATTGATAGGTTACTTAAAGTTTTTGGCAATAAAAATAATTTTATTAAATTAATTACGCCAAACCTTGTATAATGACCGTGGCAGTGTTATTCAACAGATGGTCACAGGTTCTGTTTTATGAATGGGAATACTGGGAATTCTCCATACTCATTATGTGCAAGAGATTCACAGATGTCCTTTGCAAATCTGCTTGTGAAAGGCTGGATGTAAGTACTATATTTTGGTGGTGATTTTAAGAGAGGTTTTAATGTTTAACTTGTATACCACACGAACTTTCATTTTCTTTCTCGCCTTTTTTATTCATGTGCAGTACAGATAGGATGGCAGTTATGTTTTACAGACTACTTTAACAGTGATCTGTTCTAGGAATTTACAACTCACAGCTTTTTTTAACTGAAGCATTTAGCACAAAGTGACTGAATACATTTGAAATGTAAACATGGAGTTTCATCTCATTAAAGAAAAATATTTGTTATATAAGCTGTCATACATGCTATATATGTTTCTATCTTACTTTCTGTAGTAAAAATGGCACCTTATCTTTGGTAGTCATTCATTGGCTCTTTCTTGCAGATCCATGGACAGTCCAGCTAAGAGGTTGTGTATCTCTAAATATAGATGAGATGCAAAAGGCTGAGTCAGTATAAGATGCCGATGTAGTTTGTGTTAGTTACTGTTTCTGTTTCTACTATGAGATCTGGAACCATTTTTCTTTGGAATAAGTTACAAAATTTCTCATTTTCTTCAATGGTAGTTAACGATTTTACTCATCTACTTTGTATTTATTCCCTTCACCAGAAGAGCTAAAACTAGAGATTTATTTGATTGCGGTGACAAGAAAAGCACTAAATTAGCTTGGTGCACTGAGGGCTCGATATAGCAAAGCATTTGGTATGTGTTTCACTCCGAGTAATCCCATTGACTTCCAAGCTAAGTAGAATTAATCTTGGGATGCAAGATTCTTGTCTTATCCTACAGTAGTCTTGTATCCTAAAATTAATATCCCTCAGGCAAAGTGTAGAGCAGTTATATATTCGTCCTCAGCAGAGACTGAACACAATGTCCTTGGTTTATACTTAACTCCTTCTGCTGTTTGGCTTTACTAGTAACTAGGCTTCTGCAGCTTCTCCCTAGATGGGTTGCTCCTAGTGTTTTCATGCGAAGACTTGTCTGTCCTTAATTTTAGACCCTGCAGCTTTAAATTCAAAACAGAGATACAAAAAAAAAAAAAAAAAAAAAAAGTTGTGATTAGACAGGAATAATTTCTCCCACTAAACAGGATGACTGAGCAAAATCTCAGCCATCTCTTTACCGTACATGTCAAATGTTAGATTTTTTATTTATTATGATACTTTAACACCCTCCTCTCCCACCTCATATCTTTCATTTGACGAATGGAAAGATAGAAAGGCACAGGGACGATTTTTAGTCAGTTCTCTGGATACAGCATAATTCATTGGCACTTTGTGTTAAAGCTTTGACTTAGATTTTGATGTTTGCATAGTAGTAATTTTTTTTTTCCCATTCTATAACGTGACTTTCAGCTGTCCACACGTATGTGTCTTTACCGTCAACTTGGGTCATCCTGTACAGACTGATTTCTGAACTTGACTATAGGCCCCGCGTGGTGATCTGTCCCTGCGTTGTGAAACTGGGGGAGATGGAGGAGGGACTGGCAGTGAAGTAGTGAATGTTAGGGGGAAAAAGGAAACCCTGGAAAGCAAATGTGTGTGAAAGGCAAACGTCATCTTTAAGGTTTGTGCATCATTCTCATATGTTGAGGTGCTTAGCCCCTAGCTCAGGAGTGGGCCATGCCGCGATGTAAATGGTTCTGGTAGCAGCATCCGCCTGCTCCCCACTGTGTTTCTTGCCCTTGTGGCTCTCAGGGCTTGCCTGGGACATGCTGGGATGGGTGCTCTTGTTCTGTACAGCCATGCGAGCACAACGTGCCCTGTGCTGTCTGGAAGTGCCAAGAAGTGGCCTTCCCACAGCCTGAAAGAAGGTAAGTGAGTGATTTGCTTGGCAAAGACTGGGTACTGCTGCCCTCGCTCCAGCAGCGAGTGTGTCACCTGGGGCATACGAACACGGACTGCCTGTCATGGATGGAGGTACACCGTGTCCTGCTCTCTCTCCTTCGTGGCAGTTGAGGCTAAAGCATGTATAACTGACTGTGAAGCTTTGCAAGGAATCTACCTTCGTCACAGTGGCAGTATAAATCATTAAAATGGTACTTCCCTAAGATGCTGGCAGCAAGGTCGTGTTGCCTGGTAGAGGTGGAAATTTTCTTCAAAGACCAGGAAGAGACTGGAGGAGAACACAGGGCATTGTTTGGGCACTTACTCATTTGTCTAGGGAGGATGACACTGAGGATGGGTATTTTTTCTCATTGTTCTTCTTGATGTAAATCAGGCCATGGGGCACAACAATACAATGACTGAGACGTGGTTATATCAGTATATTGTTAACAGAGCAGTTGGCCATCTTTTCACTTAATTTTTAGTGGACTATTTGTTATGGTCTAAGTGGCATTGCTGTTGAATAAATGTCACCTGGTTTGACACATAGGTTGGCAGGACTGTGCACTGGGATACATTTTTGGAATTTTTGGGTGCTACTTGACAAATTTTAATATTTTGGAATATTATGTTCACAAGTCTGGCTGTCCTTGCCCAATACCAGTATGAATTTTCTGTCCCAGAAGTGTTTGAAGTAGAGGCTGCTCTTCACTGCTTTCTGCTTGCATCTTTGGTTCAGTGCAGATCTGACCAGCTTCTTCTCTTTGTTTGATTTCAAGTGTTGTAATTTGCTCTTTATTGCACAGTGCTTATGTGTCTTTTAAGAAGTGTACTATAAAAGGGGTTAATCGATGAAACAGCTTTTATGTGGCTTGGTGTATTTTATGTTGTATAGTGTGTTATTTAGAAGAATAGATTGATATCGATTTCTTTTCAGATTTTTTTTTTTTTATTTAGCTATGTGAACATTTTGGAAAGATATTGCAGATTAATTGAAGTTACAGACTTAAACCTTGTAAGTCATCAGTCATTCATGCTCATAAAACTACAGGGATAATTTGTACCAAATATGTTCCTTGTTGATATAGTATTACTTTAACAAATCCCCCTGCAGATCATAACACAAATCACAGTTATAAAAACAGAGTGTAGAGTAAGATTGGAGAAAAATAGACAGGAGGATAGAAGAGATCTGTACTAAGCCCAGCCCATTCTGTTTAATTCTAGAATTTTAATGCTTGCAAGTGTATTAATAGACAGGCATTTGTATTTGTATATTTTATGATCTTTTGAATCAGGTATCATTTTTGACATGTAACAATCTGGCAGGTATTTGCTATTTCTAACCTTTAAATATTTGGTATAACATTATCAACATTGTACTCAATCCATTTATGAAACACAAAGCACTCTCATTTGTAGAGATTTATTCTTGTATCATTTTTCCCAAGATTTGCCAGAACACCATCATGTTCGTGTTCTGAAGGTTAATGCCCAAAGTCAAGCAGGCAGAAGCCAAGTGCTGCAAGGTTTCCAAGATTAGGACTGATTCCCTTCACAAAAATAAATGATTCCTGCCATGTTCAGTGATTTTGTGCAGCACTACTCACGGCTGAGTGAGTGCATCAATACTGTAGTCCTTACATGCTGTACATACTGATGACACTCTGTGTTAACTTGATTGACTGAGCAGTATACTGGAGAGGATGCACCTGCGAGAGATGTGCAGGCATATATATTTTTATTCTGGTTTTGAAACATTTGTTTTACCTTTTTTTTACTTGGAAGTCTTAGTTTCACATTCCATGGGTTATCATGTTGTGCTGTTAAGGTAGAGCAAACAGTTATGTGCTTCTTTGTTGTCAAAAATGTACTGGAAAATGATCTAAGGTGCATCTTCTTTCTCTTTATAACCAAAAGCCTGATTTTATATTTTAAAGGAAAATGACATAAGGGGGACGAGTGTGAAGTCTGGCAAGTCAGTAGCTACGTAAATTATGCTTATTTTAAGAGATTCAGTATAATGGTAGAGAAATGTCTCATGTAATTCACTTACGAGCAGTATTTTTTGTTACATTTTTGTGTTT
Source organism: Chauna torquata (assembly GCA_013399475.1). Taxonomy (NCBI): domain Eukaryota; kingdom Metazoa; phylum Chordata; class Aves; order Anseriformes; family Anhimidae; genus Chauna; species Chauna torquata. The sequence goes on along the minus strand of VXAL01018059.1, from coordinate 2,198 downwards.
TGTTATCATTTTTGTAGGCTTTAAGACAACAGCAGAAAAGAAGAAATGGAGTCTCAATGATGGTAAACAAGACTGTTCCTCGTGTTGTTTTGACACCATTAAAGGTGTCTGATGAGCAGTCGGATTCACCTTCAGGTAAATAGCTAAAGGACTGTTTGCAAGATCAGTGCTAGTCACAGAGCCTTCCTCTGAGTCAGATGTGTAGCATACAGAATTGGGGACTGCTGAAAATAATATTGCCACTTGGAGGCTTTGTTTAACATCTTTATTTCCTTATCAAATCTGTGACGCAAGGACAGAGATTTTTTTTAAATTGCAAGAAAGAACTGAAGGCACACAGTAAAATGGCAATTGATAATAGCAGCAGCTTTAAAGGAATGCAAAGTAACGTTTTGTTTGGCTCTGGAACTCTAATAGAGGACCACATGCTGGTATTCAATGCCATAAAAAGGAGAGGGGGAAAAAAAGGCAAGCTTCTCTAATGTGAATTTGTGTCGCAATTCTGCACTGCAATACTAGGATCCTTTTGTTATCTTTTCTTGTTCTGGTGTCATTCTTATTACCACAGCATAACCTTGACCTTCAGTTCTGGTTGTTAAGTTTCTTCATTTTAAGAGATTTCTATATCTGTGTTTAACACAAATTGACAATTGTATTTCCAGGCATTTCCCTTCTGTAAATGTTACTTCACAGAAAAATGATCTTTTTTTGCCTTTAGATTGCTTTATTGCCCTATAGCTTGAGGTTAAAATATTTTTAAAGATATCCCTTGTGCATTATAGGAAAACGTTTTTATTAGGTCAGTGAACATTTTTATTGAGTGTAGTTTTCAGTAAACTTTAGTTTTCAGCACTTTATTGATTTATTGATCTTTTTCTTCCATTTCCTCTTATGATGAGAAATCATGTAGTGACCAGAAAGGTGTATTGCCTTTCAGCAAGTAGATGTCAATTTTTTTTAATCCTATTTTTGTTTTCTTTACAGTGTATGGGGGGCAGGGGGAAGGGAGGGTTAGCGGTACAAGTGCATCAGTGTCATGTTTTGGGTGTTTTATTTTTTCCTAAGGATCTGAATCTAAAAATGGTGAAGCAGATGGTTCTGATAAAGAGATGAAACATGGGCAAAAGTCTCCAACTGGAAAACAAACAAGCCAGCACTTAAAGAGGTTAAAAAAATCTGGTTTAGGTGAGTAGGAGTAAAATAAATCTTATATGTTATTGTAATGTTGAGATGTTTATAAACTCTTATGTTCTGTTTATAAGTTTTATTTTGCTGGTTTATCCGTCCCTTTCTCAAACTCTAAAGGTGATCCTTTCTCAAGAAGGTATCTTTCTGGCTACCTGCAAAATCCACAGAAGATGCACCTTACTTTTCCCCCAGAATGCTTTCCTGTAGTTTCTTTTTAAATTTGGTAGACCTAAGCAACTGCGGACAGAGAGGTCATTTAACAGGTAGCTTCTGATTGCTGCATTATGATTTTTGGGTGGTGGCAAGGGGCGGGGTAGCAGATATTCTTTCTTCCTGTTAAATTTGCTTGCAGTCTAATACTCGTTTAATCCCAAAGAGAATGGTATATTTTCTTACGTATCTGTCCTATTAGAAGTTAACCCTCTTTCTTCATTTGCATTATTCCATGTCATATAGAGATTGGACACATCATTTTTGATTGATTCTGTTTCTTTGGTTGATTTGTTTCTTCAGCTGGATTGTTAATTATTTTTGAAGCTACATCTCTTGAGGTGGTAGATAGAGTTTCATTTTTTTTATTTTCCATGTTTTTTAGCAAGATTCATGGCTGTTGATCTGTAATTAATGAAGAATTTTCTCTGAAGAGATGCTAAGAGTAAATTCTCAATAGTTCCATGTGATAGGCAGATTTTTCTGCTCTGCATGAAACATAATTGGAAATGTTCCCTAAGGAACAGAAACAGTAGTATTCACTAAGAGTCTTGTCTCAGCTAAAGTAAAGTAGAATAATTACATAACTGTTTCTTTATCTTTAGAAAGGACCTTTTGAATTCAGCATACTGCTGAATCATTTAGAGAAGTATTTTGCAATGTGGCCATATTGGGGAAGTTAGCAAACAAGCTTTTCATAGTGGCTGGATAATCCTAAAAATTATTTAATGTCTGTTTTCACGGTGAGAAGATTGTTTTTCTTTATCAATGACCTGACCTAGTGTTGTGGTTTAGCCCTG
>VXAL01018058.1:70374-85005 GCA_013399475.1 Chauna torquata | reverse complement strand
GGAGCAGCTCTTGAAGAGCTGCAGCCTGTGGGAAGCCCACGCAGGATCCGTTCGGGAAGGACGGCATCCCGTGGGAGGGACCCCACGCTGGAGCAGGGGCAGAGAGTGACCACGAAGGAGCGGCAGAGACGCAGCGATATGGGCTGAGCGCAGCCCCCATTCCCCGTTGCCCTGCACCACTCAGGGGGAGGAGGTAGAAGAGGGTGGATGGGGGGAAGGTGTTTTTAGTTTGCTTTTAGTTTCTCACTGCTCTAGTTTGCTAGTTATAGTAATAAATTATACTAATCTCCCTATGTTGAGTCTGTTTTGCCCGTGACGATAATTAGTGAGTAACTTGCTCGTCCTTATCTCAACCCTTAAGCCCTGGTCCATCCTATTTTCTCCCCCTGTTTCTTTGAGGGGGGGGAGTGAGCGAGCGGTTGTGGTGGAGGTCGCCTGTTTAGCTGGGTGAAACCGCCACACCATGATTCATAGCAATTCAGTCTCTTATTATTTTAGATAGGGAGCAAAGTAAGGAATCTTAGGTAAAGACTGCTAGTGGCCCTGTTCTTCTAAACACATGGTGGAAAATTGAATGAATCAACATGGAATGCAAATTTTGAAAAATTGGCTTCATAAACAGAGTGTTCCCTACATTTTCGTATATAACATCAGAATTGAGTTGTCCTTTGTATAGGTTTTAAATGAAGTAAAATATGTTAAACAAGATGCATCTACTTTCTTCTTTATTATGTTCTATTCTGCCTCTGCTTTTGCATGGGCTCTGGGCTCAAAACTCTGCCGAAGTCAAGACTGTGGTCATATGCACATGCATACATGTTGCATGTGTTTCAGAAAAATTTTATATTGGTTTAAATATGCCCGCCTGTTTTTATTTGGATATTGATGTCTTGATAGACATGTGAAAACCTAAAGTTGTTACCAGTTTGTCGCTAATTGTAGAATAGGCAAATGGAGCACTCAGATGGAAAACTAGGCTTTATTCAGGGTTCACAAATCTGAATGAAAGAAAATTTATGTAACAACACTGAAACTCAGTGCACCAGTATGCAGCTTGGAGACAAGTGCTTTCCTAAATTTGAAGCTTTTGCCTGTGACTTATGATATATTGCTGTGAGATCTGCAAATCAGTCTTTCATTCACAGTTACAGCCAGAGCACAGAAAGAAGTCATAAACTTGTAAATTCAAGTGTCACTGTAAGATACAGGAGAGTGGAGAAACTTTTTTTTGAAACTAATCTAGACCTCATGTATGGCCTTGACTATCATGATAAATTCCTTGGTGTCACAGTATCTGTGTATAAAATAACCCTTTCCCTCTTCAAGAAGATGATAGACTGAATTTGTTACACGAGGCATTTAGTCAGAACACCTGTGAGTGTGACCTTTAATGAAAAGAAAATTAGGTAATACCTGCTTAAAGTTCTGCAGGGGGTCAGGAAATGTCCTCTGCAACTCAGACCCCTTATGTCAAGCGGAGAGTAGAATGATGCAAGAATTTGAGATTCTTTTCAAAACTCCATCCAGAAGAATTAGAATTTAACTTTTTAGCCTAAACGTTAATTACCGTGTTTTTTTTTTTTTTTTTTTCTCACAGTACTATATGGGTGTCTCACAGTGTATATGGGAGCACTGGGTGGAGTCTCAACATTTAGAACAACGCTGTACCAAAGTGAGCTTTTTACAGATTTTCAAGACTTGAAGTCTTGAAGTCCCTTTCGAAAACACTGCTATAGGACATCATATTGGTATAAGTAGAAGTAAGAGACAGTTACTCCTATCCATTACGTATTACACAGCCAGTAACTGCATATCTGAAAAAGATAAGCAAGAGCAAGGATGACTTTGGTTTTGATATAATGAAAAGCTGAAGCATCATACAATACTTGGCTATTGTAGCTGACATTAAGGCTGTCAGCTAGATTTCCTCATCTTTGGTCACCTGTATACAACCTCTTCTTTTGCACTTGCCTCTGGGAAGTATGTATGATGTTCTCCTTCTTCATAGCAATCAGTTCTGCAGATGGGAATGGAATCATGACCTCACCCTCACCCTTGACATCCTCAGACACAGCCTAGACATCTGCACTGTACCAGAGTGAAGATACCAATGTTCATTCACATCCTGAAACACTCATGTAGAATGACAATAAACGGTAAAACTCTCTCTGTAATTTCTACATTTTTGCCAGCTTCTTATTGTATTTGAGTTTGTTAAACAGATAATTAAGTAATATTTTCTGATTGTCGAGATGTAGCCTCTAAGAAAGTGATGTCCTGAAGACTGATGTACTGGATCATACCTGACATGCCTTGAAATACAACAGCCAGCACAGAAAATTTTCAGACTAGAGGTTAAATTATGATTTCTTCAGCTACCAATACTGTAAAGGCAAGAGGATTAATTCTGATTCAAACATCACCATCCACAGCAAGGATTTTTGTAGCTGTAACTAAGCTAAGAACATTGATGTTGACGTGTAGCCACAACAGTCCAATATATCTCCCAAGCCTCTGCTCTTAAAATCTTTCACCAGGGTAATTTGAATTTGCTTATGTCAGGAAAATAAGCACGAGTAAATGCAAAGTATTGCTGTGCTACCTTGCTTCTTAACCTTCTAGGGCCTCCTGTGTGCAATGCTGCTTGTAACAGATTTAAAATGAAGGCCGCCTGGAAAACTTTAAGAGCTTTGAGATTTGTCCCTTCTGTAGATAATATATTATAATATCCTTTTTATCTTGCAATTCTGACATAAAACTCAGCATGGCTCCTATTGCTTTCACTATTACTAATTTTTATTTGTCATAGTTTTTACTGTCTCATATGAGGAAAAGCCATTCTGAAAGAATATTCTGAAATGTTCTTTCAACTATTCAAACTATTCAAAAATATTCTGATTCGAAAATGCAAGTAATTGTTTTCCTATGTATCCTCAAAACGTATTTTTAACCTAGCCCTTCTTTGGAAGTTATTTTTATAATGTTTTGTATTTTTTATACATTTAATTAATCTGGGATCTCACTGAGAAAAGTAGCAAATAAAACTGCAAATGTACAGGGTTGTCTCTTATGCTATGCTGTTGTAAGATAAAAACTGCACAACCATAGGGCTCTTGGAGTTAAAATAAATGATTGTTCTAATGCACCTTTTCGCAAAGTACCAGAACTGAATGGAAAGAAATGCTTGAGCCTTGCTTCTAGGCTTTTGCTGTGATAGATCCCTTTTCAGACAGTGTTAAGTCACTCCTGCTAGATATGAGTTTCTCCAGTGCTCTGCTAAAGGACGTTTTAATAAGCAGGAGCTTGTCGTTTCAGTTTTTGTTGTTGGTGATGGTTTTTTGTTTGTTTGTTTTGAATGGATGACATTGCAGCTGCTGCCTCATTTTTCAAAATGTTTTCAGATGAGTGATTTGGCCCTACAACTTTTCCTCTTCGTCTTGCACAGCCTTCTTTCAGCCAGTACAGACTGATATTTTATTACTCAGATCACCTGTCAGGAATAAAGAATAGAGTTTTCCATCAAAAGCTTGCTAGAGATTGCTTTATCAAGTAGTATTCTTCCTTGATTAGGATTTCAGCTGTATTTAACAAAGAGTTTACTTCATGGAATTTCTTTATTCTCAACTATTAAAAGAACACTTGTATCCAGCAAAGCTCCTGTGAGGCAGTTAGAGCACCTATCATTTGCAAACATCTTGGTGAAGTGCTCATCCACATACCCAGAACCTGTTTGTGTTCAGTGTTCCCATTTATGCTGTAACTGCATTTGTGTTTTTGTGCATGTGTGTGAGTGTTAAAAGTATATTGCTGCCTGCTTGTTTAGAAGTGAAAGCAAATCATAAGGTAGATAAAAATCATGGTTACAAATCATTGGTCCCTGGGCAAATGAGCAAGAAGATGAGGCAATTCTGTGAAGACAAGTATGCATACAAAGTGAGTGTACAGCAATTTAGATTGACTGGTTATCTCTTAACTGAGCAGAACCATTTCAGTTAAATTAGAAAAAAAACTGAACCAGGACATGTTTCATTTTGATCAAACTTGAAAAAACAAAGAACAGTTTTATGTAAAATGGTTTAAATTAGACCTAGTGTCATTCAAAGACAGTATCATGGAACATAAATATCATTTTTTAAAACTTAACAAAAACAAAAGTTCTTGTATTCACCAGAAAAAAAAATTTAATATTGAAATTTCAAACTATGAGTTTTCATGTATTAAAGTTGTCACTTGATTACAAAATAATGCAAACTGAAAAAGATTTCACAAATGGAACACTTGGAGAATAGAGATTTTTTTCTGGAGAATAAAACAGCTATTAACATCTCCTAGAAGTGCTGCATCCTTCCAAATAAAACATAATAACATCTTACAGTACCCAGTTTTTGCAAATTTAAAGGTAGTCACTTGGGAATACTGTACAGGCAACTTAATTTGATTTTACCCTTTGACAATCATTGCGACAAGACCCATATTGTCTTACATTAATTTTAGATTCCTAAGTAAATAGTATTGCTATCATAATTGTTATATAATTACTATAATAATAATAATTGCTATAATAACTTTTTCTTAAAAATTCAATGTCATAATTTTCTACATCCACACAAATGCCATAACTTTATGTAAGTTTTCTGTGCCTGTTAATGATGAAGCACTTCCTGCGATAACAAAACCCTCTTCCTCCCAGGTAGGGGCTAAAAATCCACAAGACTATAGATTCTCAAGTCACTGCATTTCTAGCTATTATTTCTTTATCGCTGTGATGAAAATTCTGAAAAGCAATGTTTCATACTGTATTTAAGATATGTGCAATCTGACAGTCAAGCCACTGTTCCCACAGCAAAAGGCCCTAGTATCACTGTCAGCATATTTCTGTGCTGGTAGAGGACTGCAACCAACCAGTGGGTACATTTGTCAATGCAGACTGCAGACCACAAACAGCTGCACTGTTTCTAGAACTGCAGGTAGATGTGGTGTTGAGGAACAGATAATATCCTGAAATGACACTTACTCTGTGTTAAACTACATGCAACTAGGAAGAAACAAACCTCTTTTTCTTTCAACTACTCAACAAAGCAGAACTACTGGTAAAATACTGAAATATGGCACTTGACATGATCCCACCTTATACCTTCCCAAGGACTTGGCACCCACTGTGCAATCTTATTAGCATTGTATAAAATAGAATGAGAATTTTAAACATAAATATCATACCAAAAGATTTACAGCGAGCAGAATGGCCTTGTACCAGGTTCGCTTTCTATTTGTGCTTATTGAGAGAGTCTAGCAAAAAAGTCAGGGCATGCAGACCTTCAATCCAAAAAGACAGGATATACACAATTGCTACTGAGCTCAGTGATGGAAATAAACAGGAACTTAATAGCAAGTGCCATTCAAGTAGATGATATTCTTTTTAGTGGTCAAACGGATTTACAAGACAGCAATATACTTGTCTGCCTGCAACCTCTGACACTAATAAGATAAAATGTCAGGAAAAAAATGCCGTTCTATAAGACTTGAAATTGTTGTCTCATCTTAGAAAAGTTGAAAATAAATTTTGGCTCTCTTATCTTCCGAATATTATTTAGAATTTTTTGTACAAACATTCCCACCCTATTTAAAGGTGTTTCAAATACCTGATATGATAGCCAATTATTTTGCCAGAAGCCTAACAGATTGCCTACAAGTCAGTCAGTGTGAGGTAGTTTACACTTTGAATTAAAGTCTTGCACCATACCAAAGCACTAAAGATAATCTTGCTTTGTATGAAGGGTGTGGCTAAGAAAGAGCATGATGCAGTGTGGAGCTGGAGTAAATACCTTGTTGGAGTGCAACATAGAGGACATCGTAAATTCATGCTTAATCAAACTCTCTGCGCACTAACACCAGAACTCCTGTATCACATTGCGGCTGGGACACCATACAGTTGCTACTCTGCTTGCTTGTCTTTCCAGATCCTGGTGGCTTGTTAAAATAAATTATCCAGTAGTTTCCTGTACCCACAGCTCAGCATTTTAAATCTAGCAGTAAAAATTACCCTTTTTTTTTTTTTTTTTTGGATAGCTCAGCACCTATTCCAACCTTTGTTATGGCCCCCTTTTCAATCAGCTCCAAAATTCAAGTCTGTACACACTGTTTTGCAAAGATGCTGCAGGTGTTTCTACATGGACCAAGACCAGAGCAGCACTGAAGTAGTGTTCCCTGCAAAATGATCAGTTCTGTTAAAAAGCTGAGGAATTAATACTTTGTCTGAGCTAACATGAGTGTACTGCTTCTGAGACCTAAGGTATTGTTCTCTGCCACAGAAATTTATTGGCTCATTAGGAGCTTGCTCTGAAGACTCAGCATGTGCAGTGTTACACAGCATAGGTATCTTTTGAGTATCTGCCACAGAACAGAATCACTAAAATGCAGCAAAGAAATACCAGGGAATCCCACAGCTTTTTCCCATTAGCTTTCACTTTGGAATGACGGTACTGAAATGAAGAAGTTTAGCTGTAGCCTTTCTTTGTTTTCAAGTTCTTTAGAAAGTGCAGTCTTGGTATAAGAAACAGTCGCCGCATTTTTCCTATTGACTTCAGCAGAGACACAATAAAATCTGTTTGGTTTGTTTTGCTTTGCTTTGCTTTGCTTTGTTTTGTTTTGTTTTGTTTTGTTTTGTGGCAGACTCTCTCTGGTGCCATTTCTTTCAAGAGCTCTTGTTGTGCTGTTTCTCAGTGAATGGAAGGCAGTGTTGAGCTCCTAATGTCTTCTCACATGGGCCCGCTTGCAAACCTGGCAAGTATCTGTGAGTAACTCATTGCTATGGATTGTGGTAAGAGGTAATATGCACTTATACTGCTTGTCCAGGAACTCCTCCCAGAGTTTATGCTGAATAGCTCCATCACTGCATATAACAGTTGTTGTACCACATGTAATTAAGAAGCATCATTCAGGTAATGTCTACAGAAAATTCACACAAGTAATAGCAAAATAAGATTTAACAACATTATCTGTAGAAAATACCAGATCATATTTTTATTTTAGAATGCCCTTTTTTGAAGAAAGTAATTACTTAAAAAAAAAAAAATCCCCCAGAAAATTAAAGATAAGAAACTAGAGAAGTAAATGGAAAATTAGCGGACAATCCAGCAGACGCTGTTTTAATGGTTCTTCAAAGGTTTTTGAGAGCCTAAGAAGTCAACTGATTTTCTGAAGGCCTCATACCCTTTAAAAGTAAACTTTCTATTTCTTAAAAAAAAAACTAGATTTTTTAAGACTGAAGTCTCCTAAGACATAGAGCCTCACAGTTAGATCCAGAAACAAAGCCCATAATCTCTCCTTGGCTTATAACTTTAGATGAGGAGTTATTGGTTAATACTATGCACAGTTACAAGTATCCCTATTACATTTTTTTTCCCCCTAGATTTTAGCTTTTGATTCTATCTTCTAAATAAATATCTAAATAAATATCTTTCTTTCGCTTCTACAGTAAGGATAACATTTTTTGCAGAACATATTTCCTGTGGATTGTTATCACATCACACTCTAATATGAAGAACACATCTATATTCTCAAACTCTTTTAGCTATGAAATCTTGGATCACCAAGCTAGGAAGTAAGACGCTACCATTTGTATTTTTCCACTTACAACTCCTATCAATAAGGAAAGCTACATTCTTTCCAGCAATTTAGCTATTGCTTTTGACAAGAACAGACAAGTCTAGAAGGTCTTAACAAGAGTCTTGGGTTTAGATGCTTATTATTATCTCCATATTTATCTCAGTAAAATATAACTAGAAACTGAAATTTGATTAGTGGATTCTAAAATGGTGGAATTTTATCAGACTTAAGTATGATGCTGTCCTAAAATTCCACAACCCCACACCACAGTGTTTTTTGGTGTGATGCTGGTGTGGGAGTCACTGACTTATGAAAAATCTCTCTTCAGGAGTATATATACTGGCATATAGATTTGAACTTATGGAATTGAATAGAATAGTTCAGTTTGAAGGGATCTACAAAGATCACAGAGAAAGATAATCTCTGTAAGTCATATCAGGATCAATAAACTGAACTGTAAAACACGATGGACAACATATTTTTGAACTACTATGCCATTAGTAAACCAAAAACCTTATTCAGAATCCTATAAGGCTTCAATCATTCAATCACTTTAGTAAAGATCAGACATTTAATCTGCCTGACTGAGGAAAAAATAGGTTTAACCCTTTGCCTAGAACTTCAAATTTTTGTAGAAGCTGTCCTGTTTTTCTCTGAATGAGTGAGACCAAATTCTGCTAAGATAGCATGCAATTCATAGGGAAGAACTTTTATCACATTTTACAAAATAAATGGTGATAACTGTTCTATTTTTAATATTAATTGGTCATAAATGGATGTGCCTTGTTTATACTTTTATTTAAGATACACACGCATGTGAAAACTCAGTTCAAGGCTGGTTCTTTCAAGTTACAGAATCTTTTTGTTTACATCTGCTTATTTCAGTTTTCTGGATCAATTTATGCACTGTTGTATGACTCTCCTTGCCACATACCTCACTGTAAAAAAAGTAGGAGTGGAAAATTTGCATGCAGCTCATACAGACACTCATTATGAAAAACAAAATTCAATGTAAATAGGCTTGGAAGTGCAATGTGATTAAAATAATCCCTGCCTGAAACCACTGTATTTTCTCTTTATAAAGCCTACCTTACTTTCTATTCTGGTCATATTTTAACAAGAAAGTACCTAAATTTGCCCTGATACCACAGTGACAAATATCACAAAAGTAAGGGAGGGAGATTTCCAGTGCGTACAGATGTGACAGCCAGACAATGAATGCTTGATCTGCAAGGTTATTTGTTTGGCTTAAATTCTTTTGTGAGGAGGATAACAAGTGTGCTCTCTAGCCTGGATGTTCACTTTGCCCTTTCTCCCAACAAGAATTTTATGGTAAATGGAGCTGTACCCAGGGTGGAAAAGAGACCATGGCTCTGAGAAAGACTAAGAAAACTTAGGAAGCAGACAGCCAGGCTTTGGAATGGGATGGAAAAGCCTTTCTGAGGCCCAGACAGGACTGGGCAAAGTTTGCTGCCACCTGGCAAAGTAAGTGGTTGTCTCAAATCAAGCCTGCAAGAACAGACCTGCATGGGAGGGTTGAGAGGGCAGGGGCAGAGTAGTGAATAACACGGTTATTCACATATATAACAGTTTTTCATCTGCCCCAGTCACCATGTGTGTTTTCTGTGTGAAGGTTTTGGATTTTCAAGGCTTTTCAGCCTGCTTTGGGAAATTCACTGCAGAAGAAAAGCAAGTGCGTTCACCTCTGGGTTTTGGATGATTTGAAATCACATGAAAATATTTTCTTCACAGTCTATTAATAAAAACACTTCCAAATCTGCATCAACTGCATGTTCATTTTGTGCTCCTCTAGTGCTCAGAAGCAAGAAGGTCTTTGAGACAAAGGACATTGTATTCTGTTTTCATAATTTATTATTCACGGGTAGAAAGTCTTTGAGAACACGTGACACTGCATAAGTAATAATAAGATTTTCATACTCTTCCATAAATTCCTCTGACCTCTTGTTCAAACATGTTCTCACCAGCTCTATTGAATGAGAATGTAGATCTGTAAGGAACAAGAAAAGCAAGAGCCTCATATGAGTGGAACATCTACATTCTTATTTGTTTGCAAAATACCACGAATAGCTGGCTATTATAAATTAATGTACTATCATTGACGCCGGTACAGATACACTAGTGTTCCTGAGTGGAAAGTCTTGTCCTTAATCTTAAGAGCAAGAAGATACTATTCTTGAAGTATTCTTGGAGGATTTCCTTTTTTTTTTTTTTAACTTTTTTTCCCTTTCTTTGTAAAGTCAAGCAAAACTCAATCTTTAACACCAGCCATTCTCTGAATAATAGAAAGAAGTAAATTTACATTGCTTCGCTTCTGCTCTGCATCCTCATATAACAAGCATTTACAGCCGTGCTCCAGAATGTAACATTCTTTTTTCATCTCCTTCTAAGTACACTGCCTAGAGAATTCCCTTCCCAAACAACTAATTAAAATATTCCCATTCTTAGCTTAGCCAACACACAGACATTGTGTCTCATTTTCTTGTAATTTTCTAATTTGAAAGCTAATTCTGACACATGCTTCTTATTCTTGCATAGTACAAACACCTTTAACCTTTCCTTTCCTTACAGCAATACCACTTGTGAAATTTTAGACAAGCAATTGTTATTAAGTTGACCTTACCAAAGAAAGGGAATATAATAAATTCAATCCTATAAGTATTTTGTATTACTATTTATGTAATAATTATAATAATATAATTATATTATATTTATATGATAATATTGATATGATCATGTAAATATATGAATTATTATTTTCTTTATCATTATCTTACTGATGCGTTGGCTAATTTAATTTAAAGCACTACATATCTATGTGAGTGGTTATACATACATGTATAATACATTCAGAAGTTCCAGACTGTGTTGCACCAAACTAACCACCTGGTAATTTGACATGTTGGTGCTCAGTTAAAATAGCTACTCAGTTTCTATGTCATAATTTCACATTTCTTCTAAAGGGAGCAGTGAATAAAATTCCACATTAGTTCTGAAGTGAGGAAACTCAAACAATAAAATGGTCAGGTTATCACCCAGAAGCAGCAGGAGCTGGCTGCTCCCTCAGGGATGGGGAGTCAGAAACCCAGTGCCAGCCATGCCCACCCCAACACGCCGTTCCAGGGGTGCCAGTGCAGCAGGCAGAGCCAGGCACTGGCTGAGGAGGCTATCAACAGCTCTGGGGATTTGTTAGGTCCAGGATGGGTGCAACGGCTGCAAGCAGGAGCAGCAGATGTAGCCAGCAGCAGGGATGGAGACGAGGGCACAGCATGGGTCCCGGTCACACCCAAGGGACAAGGGTACTGTGTAGGTCTGACGATCCAGGTCTGGAGACAGGCACTCCCACAGCATCACTGGGACAGGGAACAACATCCCTAGGCTGAGCTGAAATGGGGCTTCTGGGCCACAGACAGGGTTGGGGGGAGGCTCCAGGGAAGGACAGTGAGATCCACTAAGGCCCGTGAGTGCCCTTAGGGCTCTTGACAGTTACATATCTCACAGATGGATTTATTCTGATACCCCTGAAATAATGGGACCATTGTAGCAATTAGGTGATGTTGCTGTTCCTCCTCCAAGGAATTTTTTGTGTTAAGCTAACAATAGCAAGGTTCTGCCATGCCCATTATTCTTGTCATGTTGACGATGAAATAGTTTGGACAAGTGTACTTATAGTCAAGGGAAATCTGTAGAAAATGGACAGTTGCAGCTGGAAGTCTTTTTTTCCCCCAGCTGAATTTCTGTTCTGATAGAGAGTACCTGGATTAAGGATGGTGGATTTAGGTTTTGGAGCTATTCTGTGACATTGATACCTAAAAAAAAAACTAAAGAAAATTGTCCACCAAGCTAAGAATAGAGTATATATTTTCAGACAGATGTTAAGCGCTAGTGTGTGTGGCAAAAGAGGACTATGCCTTATTCAGTGGACTATGAAGCCTGAGTTCACAGGTCCAGTGACCAGTAATCTGGTAGAAGGTCCACTGAAGACTTGAGAAAATGGGACCAGAATATATGCTTCTGCTTATAGTGCTAATACGAGCTCTTCTGCATACAAACTCCATGGCTGAGTTTAAACTAGCTCTGGCTTTTGAATTTTCTGTAATTTTCCATCATTGCAAATTAATATTATCCAGTTTTGCAGCAACAAAAGGGTAGATGCGCCAAGGCCACTGCAGTGCAGGAACAGAGCTGTTTAAGTATTTAGGCAGAGCTGTATATCTGGTGTTTAGCTACAGCAGAGTGTCTTGAAAAACATACGGTGTCTGGCTTCAAAAGAGAATAAAATCACAGCTACCTATGACAGTATTTTTTTCCTCTTCTGTCATTACTGCCTCCACAAGTAGAATACAACCAAGCTATTTTTATCTGGAAGATTATTTGCCTCAAACTCTGGGTTCAGTTGTCTACATTTTGTTTAGCTTTTTTGACATTTCTGAGAAAGAGCCATCTCCAAAGGATGAATTCAGCAAACCTGAGAATCAAGCGCTGATAATGGCTACAACAGAGAAATGATTTAAGATGAAAGGTGTGCTTGAATTCGTAGGAAACTAGAATAACCTGAGAATGAGAATTTTGCTCATGGGTTACTGCTAGAAAAGCTCACAGTTCCCACCGAAGATAAGATTTTCCAGAGACTGAAGTTTGTTGTTTTGCATTTTTTTTTTAGGTGCTCAGTTATTTTATTTTAACTTCTTCATTTTTCCCTTAAAAGACCTAGACTTCAGCATGCTGTACAGTTTTATGAACAGGGGTGTCATTATTTTGATGTCTAAATGGGAAATAAGCTGCATTAGAAGTTCGGCTGCCATTGTGACCACTGAGCTCTTTAGCAATTCTGGCCCTCTGGGAATAACCTGAGTACAAAATATACCTACAGAAAAATATTCTCAGAATGATTCTTATAGGGTTTTTTTGTTTGTTTTGGCTTTGGTGGTTTTTTTTTTTTTTTTTTTTTTTTTTTTTNTTTTTTTTTTTTTTTGTGCATGTTCCAGTAGATCTGGGAGCTCTTCAAATTCCAGTGAGTTAAATGTTTGAAGCAGTTTTGTTTATTAACATAATTCTGGGGAAGAAAAGGATTTAAAATATTTCCTATGACAAATATACAAATTAATTCATGGCCAACAAAGGAAAAGCTGAGGTGCAAGGCATCCGTTAAAGTCTGGACTGCTTCAGGCATGACAGCATGCTCTTGTTGGATCAATTAACTGGAGTAGCCATGTGAAAATAGTTGGTAGGATGTACACAGATGAATAAGTTCTTTAATTTTTCATACTGCCACAAGCAGAAAAATAGTCATAGGAGACAAAGCATACAAACAAGCTTGGCTATATAGCAGACCTTAAGGAGAAGATCAAAGGTTTCTGCCAATCCAAACAGAGATGCTACAGGAATGAGCAGATAGGGGTAAACTGTTCCAAGCTTTTTTTCCCTTCACAAATGAACAATTCATCACCAAAATGGCTTGTTCCCTATTTTTTTGTCTTCTTTTGCACAAACTCCCATACACCTTAAAAGCATGGACTCACCAAGCTGGGGCAGGCAAACATTGATTTCCGGACAAAATGACTGGGGTCCTTTTCCTCAAAGTCAGCTTTGACAGGTAAATTGTCACGAGACATGCTTAGTTCATTTAAAGTTTATGTAAACAGATAGCTTTGGAAAGATCAATAGTTTTGATAACTCTGTGCTTGTATAGAATGTTCTGCATTTTTGCTTGTTTGTTTGTTTTTGCTTATTTCCCTTGCTAGTGTGAAAGACAATACACTGCTGTTACATAAGACCTTTTAAAAGTGCCCATAGATCTTTTCAGTTGCCAGTTGTCTGACCCACAGACACCAAAAGTCTGTTTCTAAAGGTTTGTTCCTTAAGATTTTTCAATTTTTTTTTTAGTACTTCAGCTTCTAAATGCTCAGCACCTCCATAAGTCAGGCCACAGGTAATATCTGAAGTGCCAAGATTTAATTGAAATTCTTAAATATTAGATGTTAGGGCTATGCACAGGTCTGTACGGTGAGTTAAGGTCTTAAGAGCTGGTTAAGAAATCAGGAGACCCTGGTTTCTATTCTTGGGTGTCTGAACAAGTACCACACAGCTTTAGAATTATCTGTGGGTGAGTTAAGTGTGCCTACTGCTCCTCCAGCCAAGGGAGAACACATAGTTAGAAAGGCACGCTTAACGTCATGGAGTATAAATATCTGAGGCCAGAATCAAAAAAGATGCTGCTGGCTTTCAGTGATTTACAACATTCACTGTATTTGAAATACCCTGTAATCCACACTTCCCACTCACATGTACCTGCTGAACTTCAAAAGAAGTTCATCAACTTCCATCAGCCCAAAGATACATTCTGAGCAACAACTGGCTACATAGTTAGTGTATGTATGTGACAACAGCAGGATAGAACTATTTTTAGGGCAAGTTTTCAGCAGTGGGTCAGGGGACTATGCAACTGTATTATCAGCATATATTTAATTCCATGATTCTGTGTTGTGCAGTTACAAAAGCAATTTTATGCTGAGAAATTCAAAATTTCCAGTGTGTAGCATGGCACTGGCATTCATTAGTCTTATGTAAACACATGTATTGGGTTTACGTGGTAAAGGTTTGGTAGCAGGGGGGCCACAGGGGTGGCTTCTGTGAGAAGATTCCAGAAGCTGCCCCATGTCAGATAAGAGCCAGCTCCAGCCGGCCCCAAAAGGGACGCACCGCTGGCCAGACCTGAACCAATGAGCGATGTTGTTTGCGCCTCTGGGAGAGCAGATTTAAGAAGGGGAAAAAACTGCTGTGCAACAGCAGCTGGGAGTGAGAGGAGTGAGGAACAGCCCTGCAGACACCAAGGTCAGTGAAGAAGGAGGGGGAGGAGGTGCTCCAGGCGCCGGAGCAGAAGTTCCCCTGCGGCCTGTGGTGAGGCCCATGGTGGAGCAGGCTGTCCCCCTGCAGCCCATGGGGTACCACATGGAGCAGATCTCCATGATGCAGCCCGTGGAGGAGCCCACGGTGGAGCAGGTGGAT
>VXAL01018058.1:50058-70263 GCA_013399475.1 Chauna torquata | reverse complement strand
CTCAGGGGGAGGAGGTAGAAGAGGGTGGGTGGGGGGAAGGTGTTTTTAGTTTGCTTTTAGTTTCTCACTGCTCTACTTTGCTAGTTATAGTAATAAATTATATTAATCTCCCTATGTTGAGTCTGTTTTGCCCGTGACGATAATTAGTGAGTAACCTGCTTGTCCTTATCTCAACCCTTAAGCCCTGGTCCATCGTATTTTCTTCCCCTGTTTCTTTGAGGAGGGGGAGTGAGCGAGCGGTTGTGGTGGAGGTCGCCTGTTTAGCTGGGTAAAACCACCACAACACATAGCTCTCAAAAAAAAACAGAAGAGGAAATAGGGTGCTGTACAAATATAGAACTGGAGCCCCGTCTCCTTTCTGTGCCCTGAAAGCAATACAAAGCAGTAACATAGCCAGTTTCATTGGAGCCTGGGGGATTTTGCATTGCATTCTGTTGGACTCCCAAAACTAGTGGCACAGCTGATGAACAGGCATAAGATGATGTCTTCTGCTGCAGTGATCCAGGTGCTACGCTGCGTCTAGACGGCTGAGCCATTGCTTGACAGACTGCTGTGGAGCAGTTCCGAGCCTCTGCTACTTGTTTGTAGGGGTGACTTGGGTTTGTAGGGGTTTGTAGGTGCAGGAAGAACTTGTTTACTGTGAGGGTGACAGAGCACTGGAACAGGCTGCCCAGAGAGGTCGCGGAGTCTCCTTCTCTGGAGATACCCAAAACCCACCTGGATGCGATCCTGTGCAAAGTGCTCTAGGTGACCCTGCTTGAGCAGGGGGGGTGGACTAGACAATCTCTGAAGGTCCTTTCCAACCTCAACCATTCTGTGATTCTGTGGTTCTGTGACCCTGTCATTAGCCTGTGCCAGAACTAAGGAAAGGCATTTGCAGTTCAGCTACAGATCAGTATCTGGATCCATCTGTCTGAAATTTTATAAAAGTCAATGTAAACCTAATACCAGTTCATTGGTTGTCTGAAGAGGTGAGTACAGTAGCATTAAGATTTTTAGTTTTGAAACTGAATGTTGAATTTTATCCAATTTCATTTAATATAAATCTGTTTTCCTCCACTGCAGTTTACTCACATCAATAGGGAAGCATGAGATTTGTACAGCATTTGTGCTGTATATTTGAATACACAAAAACCTATTTGTATTTTATATGTATCCACATAAATATTTAAAACTAAAAACATTTTAGCTATTAGAGAAAAATATATATATATATAACCTGAATTTAGATCAAAGAAAAAGGAGTGATAAGACCAACACAAGTATACGAACTATCTAAAGGCTTACTGTTGCACAAAAAGAGACATAAGTGTTTTGCCTATTAAACGGTTGGCAGTATATTTGCAGCTGTAATTTTTTGAGAGAATGTATCATGCACTCTGCTATTAATATCGGCCTGGATGGTTGCACTTTCTACTTGAATTCAGCTAGATGTCATGCTTACAAGAATTACTGCAAATTACAGTCCTGAATAAGAAAGTCTCTTGCCTGCTACAAATTAAAAAAAAAAGATAATCTATTTCTATACATAACCAACACGGTCCAGGCCCAATTTACAGTGCAGTGAAACAAGGTAGTTGTTCCTCTTCTGTCCCTTCCTCCAATCTATGAATCAAAATGACATTTAAGCGGGTCCTGGTACAAGAAGGACGCAAAGCAATGGGTCTGTAAGCCTTCCTAGAGAAAACAGCATTGCCTTTCCAACTGTATTGACTCCTGAAAATGAGGCATTTCCCTGGATACACATGGCTTAGATGAAAGCCTGGCAGAGGAATAAAAAGACCTACGAAAAACCTTGTTGACTTGGAGGAAAGGAACAAGGGGAATGTCACCGCAGGCGCAAGATCACAGATGGGACTTGGAGGGATGGTGGGGTGAAGCTGGTCACACTGCTGAGAAATCCTTGCAGTGGTGCCATCTCCTGGAGCTCTGAGGTATCACAGTTACAAACCTAGACAATACGAGAGGAAAGAAACTGGAATTCTTTAAGGAGGACATGTTGCACCAGCAGAAATAGAGGGCTTGAGACAAGGATCACCACTTGGACTGCTATGCTGTTGTCACCTATCCTCAGTGGCCAGGAGAGCTCCTTCTAGCATCTTGCTCTAGAAGGGAAAATAGCTGGAGGCTGCTGAAAGATGAGGATGTAAACCCCACTACTTGGCAGCCCAAGAACCAGGGCAACTATTGCCTGTTTGTCATCATGGAGAAAAAGCATTATCTATGGTCAACAACAGAGACAGCAGGACATGAAGCTCCATTCCTTTTCCACTGGCCCTGCAGAGGGAACAAGGAAACTGAAAAATGCTTAAACTCATGCTTATGGAGCTGGAGTTACCATCTCCACATGGTCATACTCCTCAGCTGCCATTGCAAGTGCTTTACTGTAACATCAGACATTAATTACACTGCCCTGAACATTGTGACAGATTAGTAATATTATACACACGTTCTGCAGTATTTTCTGTTAGAAATCTTAAAATATCGATCCATAAAAAGGTATAAATAATGAATTGAGGACATTTCATGCATGCAGTACAATGGCATCAGTAGTTGCAGACTCATGATACTTTTGTGAAGGCTGTATTATGACAGGTAACTGAAGGAACATACCTTGGATCATTAGCCTTTTGAACAAGCATATGCCCAAACAGTATTCCTGGAAAACTCCTGAGAAAAATATTACTAGGATGATATATTAATTATTTGACAATCTCCATCTGTTAACTTTACACTACTGTGTTACTCCACAAGTGGTATTTACACAAGATATTTGAGGATTTTAAGCCAAGTCTAGAAAGCCTTACTGAATATGATACCCAAAATGAAACAGAATCTCCATATAGAGACAGTTAAGTGGTTGGATCTGTTTGTCCAGATGGGGTTTGTCCGAAGGTGGGGTCTGTTTGCTTGGGTAATGGGGGGGGCTCATTTCTCCTCTGCTACTAATCATTGACCACAGACTACATGTTCTCTGAATACGGACCATATTCTGATATACTGAAACACAAGATTCTATGCACCAATTTACTAGATTTATGTTTGATTTTTGTGGTTTTTTTTAAGTAGATTGTCACAGTTTTATAAAAACGACATAAAAATTTATTTTAGTTCTAGAGAAAGAAGATTTTTTTATGTTCTTGAATGGTTTGTTTTTTATTTTTATTTTTATTTAAATCTTTTTATTTCAGCCCACATTTAGTGAAAACTCTGAATTGTATGGATGATTACTCATACAGGTCTACTGTTTGCCCACAATACTCTTTTATGTGCATTTTGGATGCAGTTTACCCATGCAGAGAGAGACAGTAAGAGTTTTATATAGCCCTTCAATGATGAATGAACCTTATGCATTTCTCTGCGAAGTTTCCATTTCAGAGATGTAGAATAGAAACAAGATACGTTGAAACTTGGAATTATTTTCTGGAACACAATAAAACCATCTAGCATTGAAAAGTAAAGTAATTGTTTGCAAATTGTGTTGCTTGTGTAAGTCTATAATTACTCTGTTAACATGACGTGCTTATAAGTCAGTTGCAGCATAAGCATATCATTCCTTATGTGTGGAAATCTGCCAGTGGAAATACAGACTACTGTTGGCAGCAAAAATACCGTATGCTAAAGACATAAATTTGTCAGCTTAAACAGGTGCTATAGTCTGTGACCTTGACATCTAATTTATACTCTTTGTCAGCTGTTAGATTTCAAATCCAGATTTTTTATAGGCTAAGTATGTATGTAGATCAGCTGGCTTCAAATGGAGTTTTAAGTGAGCTCCATCTCTTGAAAATAGACATTTTGCACTTAAATCCTAATAAATAAAATTGTAGCTGTAGGCTCTAATGGTGGGTGTGGGTGTGGGTGTGTCAGGCAGCACAGAATCCCTGTTTTTGTTTCTCAGGAGACTGAAGGAAGGACATTTTTGTACAGCGTTGACTGTACAGGCGCTTTCCAGCATCACTTCGGGCTCCACTACTGCCACCACAAGCAAAGCGTGATAGGAGCCTTTACATTCCTCTGTCCCTCAGACTGAAATCACATGCAATTATCACTGTTATTTTGTCTTTCCTGGACTCCTGAGAAAAGATGGAGTTAATTCAGCTGTGTCATTGTTTTCTGGAGACTGTAGAATGCTAGTCATACAGACAGAAAAAACTGCTAAACTACCTGATTATTCTCAGAAATCTGGATTCCTAATTGACTTTGTAAGGCTTTGAAAATCTGGTCAGTATGTCTCAGCTGACAGTGCTATCAGTGACCTTTAAGTTAGAAATAAAGCAGATTTGGATCCTGCCATGACTAGAAATGAGAGGCCGGACAAAACAGCCCTCCCATGCTGGGTACCTGAGAACACACTCTTTCTCCTCCGAGCAGTTCATTAGCTGAACAAGTGAGATTTTGAGATGACAAAAGCAGTAATCAATTCAAGCAATTTTAACCTAAGTAGTTAGAATCTAGTAAAGGTTCAAGTAAAAAAAATAAGATCCTCAAACCTCCTATGAGAATTTAAAACCTAGCTCAAAGAGTGGGAACCTTGCAAAGACATGGAGACTCAATGAAAAAGGGACAATTTCATGCAAGTGAAGATGACTGATATCTTGCACATGAAAACACATACTCACTTCTCTCCTTTACTCACAACTTCATAATCCTCTAAGGAATCATCAAAAAAAAAAAAAAAAAAAAGGGAAATTTTGATTCTAAGCCTACATAACAAGCTTATACTAAATATATAGAAAGCATTTTTCTCGATAGTACGTACAGAATGCATGATTCCAGGACTGCTGCAAAGAACATACACTACCAGCTTTGCATGAGTAACGTCCCTTTTCAACTGAAATTAATGTATGGAAACTGCAGTAACAGGAAAACTGCAGTTTGTGACAAAAGAAGAAATTCAGCAGTGAGATGCCAATGGTTTGTCATTTAATCTAACCTTCACACTACAGTTACTTTGTTTTTCATGTCTCAGTTGCTGTTTAAGTCATAATGGCTGGCTAAAAGCTATTTAAGGGGGAGAGAAAAGCCAACCGTTAAAATAGCATTTTGAGGAATAGAGGGGAAGAGTGGCTGATGACCTGTGTCAGAATCTGCTGTTTGGAAGGAATCTTTCACAACAAAAGAAATGTGGATATTTACTGAATATTAATTTGCCCTGTACCTAACCAGCTAAGCAAAGCTAGCTGGGACTTTTTATTATTCCTCTGACTGAAAAAATAACAATTAATTATGCCTTTTCCTGAAATGTCCCACTTTTTATTTGCCATGTGACCTATTCACCATTTTGGTGACAGATTTGGGGTTAAGTATTTCTACGTTTGAATATTGCATGAAAGATAAAGACTAGGGGGGTTAAATTGTTTATGCTGACAGTTTGATTTACACAGTAGTTTCTCAGTCCTTCCCTTGCTTAGGATCTGTCACTCACACAAGGAACTGACAAAACGATTTCTATTCATGCCTTACAGTCCTGTTTGCCAAATTGCATGGTATCTGTGGGTTGGCAGGTAGCTGTTATCTAGGCATATGCTTACCCAATGCCTGCATCCATTTTCTGTAGAATTAATGGTTCCCTTTTCTAAAGATAGAAGGAGCTCCTTCCAAGTGCTTTACACTACTACAGATATGTCCAGCAAAAATGACCCCACATCGGCCTTGAATTGATGCAAAGAACACTGCTTGCACCACTTTAACTGTGAACCTTAATTTCCATCTCTCACCACAGCAGAGAAAACCTTTCATATGTAAACTGGTGCCTCAGGGACTTTCTCCTGCGAAGCAGCCCAGCAGAACTTATCTTCAGTAAAAAAATTCACACAAGTCAGCCCTCAAGAACAGACAGGGTAGGCCAAATCATCCAGCGATGCAGCTCAGTTATGTTGAGCAGAGGCGGTGGCCATGCCTGTTGGAGGACTTTGAGGGACTTGGGCTGTGAGATCCCAGCACTCTGAAGGACACTGGTACTTGGGGATACCTGACTTCCTGAGATATGGCTCCAGCATTGCCACTGTCTTAGTCCAATTTTTTTTCCAAGTTTTAAATAGAACAGACTGAGAAGTGTGGGGTTTTAAGGACGATGCCTCTGGAGCGGCAGAGGCGGCTAGTCAGCTGGGATCACCTTTTCCAGTCCAGTTTTAATGCACTCCACACACCTGCTTTAGCCCTGGCAAGTATGTGCTGCTATCATTTACCACAGTGCATATTTGCTCTGAAATTTAGCACGAATTTCACAGCGGTTTCAAATCCATTTTGGCTAGGTTGTATTAATGTTGCTTGCAGCCACCTGCTCTGGGACTACAAACATAACCTCAGCAGTGCCAAGGCAGTGAATGGTAGTGAATGCATGCTCCTTCTTTTTAGCACTGCTTCAGGCAAAGCTTGACATCGGCACATTTCAATAATATTTCTGATGAAGACAAGGCCTCAGGTCTCCATCTTGTTGTTTGGAAATGTACTGTGGAAGTACAATAGTGAACACTTCACAGGCCTTCGCAGGCCTCACTCTTTAAGAAATATACATCAGCACAACCAACTGGCCTCACCAATTCAGCACAATCTAATCAACAAAGGAGTGAATTATTCTCAAAAAACAGCTACTGCCTAGAGTTTCCTTACCTGACTGTCGAGAGCCTCCCTGTGTGAGGTAATTCGCATTACTGCTCGCTGTTGCAATATACTATACTCCTGCTTATCTTGCACAGTTTGTGAAGAACGGATTGTGTAACCTAAAGGTTTATAAACCCCCAAATTGCCCCCTTTGGGCAGAGCTCACATTGGCAGAGGCTGTGTACTGCTGCCCTGTACCTATAGTAGTCAACTGCTTCTGTTCTGACCTGATCTAAATTGTGTTCCAGTTACTTCCACGACCATTGGATAGTTGATAATTTATCTCTGTGAAACTTAAAATGAGCCCACACTTCATAAAGCCCAGGTTTTACAGCTTTCTTTAGGCAAATTTCTTGACAAAGTTTAATGAACATTTAGTCTGGAGACTATGGACCATAGGACAGTTTTTGCTGGAGATTCTAGTTTTCCGAGAATAAATTAATACCAGTGTCGGAAAATCTGAATTGAAGCTATAAAATATCTGTTTTTCTTTCTTCAGGTCCTGAAGTTTTATGCCATGATTCAAAATAATTCCAGCTTAAAAAAAAAAAAAAAAAAGAAGTTTCTGTCAGGATATGGATAAAGTTTTATACGTCTCTTGAAGGAATTGTGTAGTTACAAGTCTGTGTTATTTTATGTTTTGTGCCTGGTTGTCTGCAAGTGGTCACTTATTTAAAACAAAAGGAAGATGCTTTCCACTGGCATGGCCTCATAAACCTTCCCTGCTTACTGACGGTTTGGTTTTGGATAGTTAAGAAAAAAGATTGCAGTTCTGCTGTTTTGCCTTTCTGCTGCCTTTTCCTTTTTAGCAAGAGAGAAGGGGGCTAAATCTAACCTGGTGTTCACGAAACACTCACACAGCCCAGTGGGAATTGCATACCTCCAGAAAAGCATCTGTGGCACAGCACTAACTGGGATTGTCTTCTAACACACAGTGTGCTTCTTTCCCAAGTGATCCTTAAGCCAGAGTTGTCAGTCAGAGTATTTTCAGACCCTGTGGGAAAACCTGATTTCCCACCACTAATGCACTGCTATCCAGCAACCCTGAAAATTTCCATTCACTAAACAGCAGCAAAGCTCCGTTATTTTCCTCTTTGTTCTTGTTATAAAAATGTATCTCACATATGGCGTGGGAGGGAAATGCTACAGAGTGCATTTAGAGGACATACATTGGTGAATTAGAATTGGCACTAAAAGTACATTTTAAAAGTCACTGAAAACAGAACAAACCTCTATCAACTAATGCATTAGATACTAATCTGATTTAATTTGAACACGAGAATTTTAATAGACACAAGTGTAGAGAAGCTATTCTTTGTTTATCTTAAAGTTTTGTTTCTGTAACCACAATTATCAAGGTGGTTTTTTTTTCTGATTTTCTGTATTACCACCAGCATCTGGCCTCTACCTTTGACTACCAGGTTTTTCCATGTGCTTTAAGCAGCTGTGGATTTGTAAAGTTTGCTCTGTCAACTGCTTCTTCCTATGTGGGCTGCCATTTGGAGCACACAAGTGAGCAGATATCAACTTTATTTTTAGTGAGATATTGTTCTACTTTCTGCCCTTGCTACACAGTCATAAAATCACAACTGGACCAACTAGTGTTGAAAGGAGCAGCATTTGAATTCCTATTTTCCTGTATTTTTTTTTCTTTTAAATTTGATGTGAAATGTTAGGAGAGATTTTTAAAAATTCACTTGAACATAAAATGAACTAGTAACACTTCATGGGATACTTCTCAGGGATGTTATTTCTGTGGATGAGAAATTCATAGGTTCAACCTCTGAACAGCAAAGTAGAATGAGAATAAAAATACATTGCTAAAAATGCAAAGTCCTTTAAATACCCCAGCATACCAGCTGTATGTCTAGACACTCTGTTCCTAATATTTTGAATACAAAACAAGGCTTTCCTCACTAAGGGGTTGTCCTTGAATATGAAATAGACATTGCTTTCCTTTTGGCATTGACCTGCTGTACCTGAAAAATATGTTGTATTCAACAAAAAGTATTTTTTTTTTTTTACTTTGGCCAGAGATGACAGATGGAAAATTTCCCTCTGCACATTTTATACTTCATGTGCTGCTCTTTGATTTCTATATTTTTAGGTTCTGCTGCTAAAGCTTGGTGCAATGGAATTCTTCACTTTATATGAGCAAATGCCTAAACTATCTGCTATTCTCTCTTCCCTTTACAAAGATTCCAAGGAATGACAGATATCTTTCAAGTCTCTGTGTGAAGGCCAAACAATTCTGAATCTCCTACAGGTTGTTCCTACCCTGCATACAGTATTGTTCCTGGTTATTCTGAAGATTGAATCCAGATAAAACAAAAGTTTCTACTGCCCTATCTAGTTCTCCTTGGAGTGATGACTTAGGTGTAGCCATTCTCCCTCAAAATCAACACCAGAGTCAGGAGCTTTCTCCAGTGATACATCCTTCAGTGGTCCTCTAAAGGCAAGCTTCATACATTCAAAAAGGTATTACAGAAACAGTCCAGTGTGTTCCTTTCTCAGGGTATGTTC
Organism: Chauna torquata; assembly: GCA_013399475.1. NCBI lineage: Eukaryota > Metazoa > Chordata > Aves > Anseriformes > Anhimidae > Chauna > Chauna torquata. The sequence continues at coordinate 61,134 of VXAL01018058.1, read as the reverse complement.
CCACTCTTGTTTGCGTCATGATGAACTTGTAAGGCTAAGTTGTTCTCTAAAGCATCTGTTGCAGCTACTGAGTTCAGGGAATGGAGGAGGGAAGAAAACCCTGTAACCATGCAGCAGTCCTCTAAAACGCAGAGTCTAAGGCTGGTCAGAAGAACTGACTAAGCAAAACAGAGGGCTTCTCTTTGCTTATTACACCAGTTTGCTCCAATCATTACAAAAGAGTGGGAAACTGAAGGATGTCAGTCCTCAACAGAAAAACTACAGTTAGGACCATGTGGTTAAACCCACTATGCGAAATGTCAATTTAAAGGAGAAGAAGAGCTGCTAACTTGAAAGGGATGCAGGGACAGCAGTGATTGACACTTTCTCAGGTGCCTTTATGCTTTGACTTGGGCTCTGGAGAAAAGGGAAAATTTGTCTCCATGTGGATGACTGAGCTTTGAGAAAGGGCATGTCTCAGCTATTAAACATGTGTGCCTCTCTGACCCTGGCCTTGTTGCTGTAAAGATGAGAATTCAAATGACAATGGTTTGTAAAACCTGTTACTTCTATACAATTCCTGTACGAATTCTTGGATTGTGTTGAGTCAGAAAAAATAAAACCCTTGCTGGCTCATCAGATGTAAAATATTCCTGGATCCCCAAATGACCTTCTGCCCTGTAAATCTATGGACAATGACTCCTTTGGTGGGTGAAGGATCAGGTCTTCTTGTTTGTTTATTCGCTATCTTGTTTTCTCTATTCTTCCACCATAGGCATGCTTGGAGCCACCAGAGCTAGAGAGGATCTCATACAAACTTCTCCAGAGAACCCCTGGGGATGGAGGGCTCATGCAGAAAGGATGTGATTGGCAGCAGGGAAGCCCCTGTCCTCAGCTGCCTCAGCTGGTGACCAACCCTTTGCTGTAACAGCAGCCCTGGGGTCCACAGAAGCCACAGAGGCAATGGCAGTCCCAGCCTGTGCAGGGTGTCTGGGTGACAGCTGAAGAAGATGCGCAACGTGTGAACTAGGCTTGGTTGTGTCAGACTGGTGCTACCTGGGTACAGGCTTTTTAAAAGAACCTGGACCAGAGGAAGCTGGAAAAGGTAAGCTGCTGCTCAGAATCTGGCCTGCAAAGAAATACCTTGTTAAATGGATAGTAAAAACAGAGTGCATATTCTGTGTCATGGATACAATGGATGGGGAAAGCAGGTGTAAGGATGCCCATCTTGGTTCTGATACAGTTCAAAAAAAAAAAAAAAGGTCAAAGTTTGTTCCTATGCATAAGAATAGCATGTCTCAGAGAATTTTCAGCTACCTGCACTGTGTTTGCTAGCTCTAAGTTCCTTTTTGACAAGATTTTAAATGACTGGAATCTTTTCTTCATGGAAAAACAACAATTTACTGCAAAACCCCATGTTCCGCTTAAGCAGTCATGCATTAAATTATACACTTCATAAATCTTTTTCAAGTTCACATCCAAAACATACAGAAGGAGAGATGCCTTAGCTCTTAACATCTGAACGTTAAGATGTAATTATAATAAATGCATATGGCAAGGTAGAGAAGAAAATTTTATGATACATTTGTTTTTGCATGTTTCCCCAATTAATCATCTGTGTATTCAGCCCTGTTCCTTGCCTACTCAGCCATTTTCCCCCAAATTATTCTAAATTTCCAGACACCTCAGTAGTTTTGAACAGCTACTCTTTCCAATATCATACTCCTAAAATAGATGTGTCTTTTAACACCCAAGGTCCAAGAGGGGCAAGGAGGCGAGTGGGTCTCTGTGGGCAGCCCTGGGTGTGAGAGCACAGTGGTGTCTGGTGTGGGTCCTGGTTGGCTCTGGGTATGCATGTATGCACATGCGATGGTCTGTATCAGCAGCTGGAGAGGGACTGTGGTCCTGGGGCTCGTCCATCCAGGTGCCAGCAACTGAAGACAGGGATTGAGGGCAGCTACTGGCCAGACTGAATGCCTGAGCCCAGGTACCAGGGGGATCTGCCTTGTAGATAAGCAGATACATACATATATCCTTCTCCCTAGTGGACCTCCACCCTGCTCAGCCAGAGAGGGGAACAGGATGAGGCCACTGGTGCTGTGTCTGTGTGAGTGCTCTGAGTGTCTGTCTGTGATCCAGGTGGCTGGCCACAGATATATATGTTTATATGTGCTGTGTATGTGTAATCTCTGTGTGTGTGCCTACCGAGAACACACCTTCAGCCATCCTGCTGGTTGGACCTAGGGACACGGATTTGCAGCAGCCTCACCTCCCTCGGGCTGTCAAATCTGGCATGATATATTTCGCTCTAACAGATGGCATTCTTCTGGTATACATATCCATATCTACATCTACTTTGCTGGCAATGTTATCAATCATGACCAGTGTGAGGTTTTAATCAAGAAACGTGTATGCACTCTAGGCTACAGTATACAACAGGATACATAGCACATCCACATCCACACACGTATTACCCAACATTTCAGTAATGGCTAACAATGTTGCATGTTTCAAGCTTTAAATATTCCACTTGATTTGATTTTTTTTTAAGTTGCCAGTATACCATGAATGACTAGTGCTTAGCATTCAGTAAAAGCACTGAAGGACTGCAAGTCAGTAACTTTTTCTGAAAACACAAGCCTTCTACAAATACCACATATAGTCAGTCAGAGACAGAATGAAAGGACACCTATAAACAAATGGCTTGATTCACTCAATGCCTTCATGAATTCCCCATGGCTACAACACTTCGGTGAACAGAGACATTACCTGGCTGTACTTTCAATGTCTTTTCTTTTTTCTAATTATTCTGCCATTGTCCCAATAAATCCAGTAGTGACGAATGAACTTGTCAACATATGTGATAGGTACAGTTCTTGCTAAATGATTTTTAAAGTAACAGTAGTTTAGAAAATGTTGTATATATCTGCAAGGTTCAACTGAAATTGCTTTGACAATTATTCTGTGAAACTCTTGTATGAAATCATGGTACGTTATCTCTTACTGTATCCATCACGCTGTTAAAATATGGCCATTTGAAGTGTTCTTTCAAGCTTCTTTGTGCATTTGAATGGGTACAGAGATACTAAAGAACAGTTGACTAAGTGGAATATAGCTTATTGTCACATTTGTAAGTGACTTCTTTGATACAACGTCACAGAGTAACTTTTACCTATGACTTAAGATACTCTATGCAAGACAGAGCTACTACTTAAGCATGGGATTTCAATGGTTACCACCACTATATACGTCACCCCATTCCAGCCCCTTCCAGGCAGAAAAACTCGAAATATGGAATACTTTTTCTCCCCTGCCTTTGAGGAATTTCAGGAATAATTTGATCTGGCATGTGTTTGGCCTTTTCAGGAAAAAAAAAAAAAAAAAAAAGGAAATTTTTGCCTTATTAAAATTTTCATAGTTTTTTACACACAGTGCATTTGTTTGGCCTTTTCAAAAAAAAAAAAAAAAAAAAAAAAGGTAATTTTTGCCTTATGCAAATTTTCATGAGCTTGTCACCACATGTGCATTTCAAATAGCCAAACTGCACCTGGAAGTTTTGATCTGTGTGACTCTTCTTCAGTTGTCTGTGCCAAGCATAATCTGTGTATCCAAGCCAAGGATATTTAATACATTCCTAAATTTTGAGCAAGATATCCTTCTTCAGCTAACTACAATTCTACTCACCTCACTCATGAATTACACAGTATTTTCTTTCAAATCTGGGCCATGAAACCAAATACCTGAACATTTAAATACTGTACAAAATAGTGCAATTGAAAGTAGATGTAAACACACAGCAACAGAACTCCTTTTCTTTACCAACATTGAGTAGTTTATTTTTGAAATATTCTAATTTTTTATTATTATTTTTATTTTTTGTTATGAATTCTTCACAAGCTGAGTACATCTACACTAGCAAATTAAATCACTGAAGGAGGTCTTTCTAGATATGAACCTGCCTTGCATCTAAGCTTGGCGCCCAGCAAAACACACTTGAGTGCCCAGCTAGTATAATCCAAGCTACTCCGCACTGGTGGTACCAAGGTTGAAGCCACACACCAAGACACTACCTAGCACATCCCCTGTGCAAAGAAGACATGACATGCCCCAGCAGCTAGCTATTGTCTCACATATGGTGTGGGCCTAAAACATTCAGTGAAGGTGAATTTCACCTCTGATCTGAAAGTAAGGTCATGGAACATACAGAATTGCAACAAGCCAGGTATCACAGACTATAGTTTTTAGGGCATCCGTAATAATTTTTTAATAGCTAGATCTGTAGAAAAGCATATGCAATTTTGATACCCCTTTTGTGAATAAGAATAACACTGATCAGTTCATGAAAGTAGACAGTTAATTATTTATATGTTCCTGAGTTGCAAATTTATTTATGGAAATTAACATCATCCTAAATATAAAGCAAAATATTTTCTGCTAAGAAAACAACATGTTTTTGCTTCTTCTGCTTCTCTGATTCCCTGCCAACTTCAATTTTTGTTTAACGTCTGAAATCATTGTATTACTTTTATATGCACCCACTGATGATTACAACTTTCTCACTTAAAAGAAACCAAATCAGTAAACTCAGCTAATTTTTCTAATAAAGATTTGACAAATTTGAAATAGCAGACTAGCGATTTTTCTAGACCTGTTTATAGACAAAAGTTCAGATTTCCCTACATCAAGCATGAAATCATATTTCTCCTAGGTGACTAGTTTCCTATTACATTAATTCAATTTTAAACAGTTAATGTTGAACATTCATTTCCCCATATAAAACACATGATTATTACTAGTTGCAGAGATTCAACTATTTTCATTTTCTGAAATTAGTTTAAAATTGCAGTTTTTATATTATTCTAACGTACTTTGAAATTTATACAAGTTTGCAAGTGGTTGCACCCGTTGCTGTTTCAGAAATTTGCGTCCAAAAAAGCTGCATGATATAGTGAGTAACATCTGAACAGATGGATTTTCAGCTCCATAGCAATAGCTGGAAATTTGAAGCAGAGTAGGGCAGGGATATATTATTGTTTTCCCTTTATCAGCCTTAGTAACACCATCTGGCTTTCAATTACGGAACTGCAACAAAGCCTATTTTCTCTTTATCACCATCTGGTGCTCACAGTCAAGCAACAGAGTCACATGACAAATTTAACTGAGGGTTTTAAGAATTTCATCCTTTGCAACCTGTAAGGTAAACAGAAGCTCTAGGGCTGCATATGAAGTACCAAATTAAGAAGTGTAAGGATACAGGCACTGGAACTTCATCAGCTGTACCTTCATGGAGAAAAGACTGGGAAATGGCCTGGTACGGCCTGGCTCAACCAACAATCTCACAGATGACTTCTCGGACCGCACAGCATTTATGTGGCCACCCATGTTTGGAGGCTCTGAGAGTTTCATAGTGCAGCCAGACCATTTTAGTTGTCATCCAGGCCACAGAATGGTCCCAAGGACTATTTAATTTACTAGCATAGAAGTCCTGCTGCTTCGGAAGAGTGATGCTATTGTTCCTATCTATCCAAAACATAAGAAGACACCAGATTGTGACTTTGATTACCCACTGACACAAGCTTTTGGCTTTCTACTGTCCGCAGCTGCTTCACATGGGATTATTATGTAACACACTGATGTTTCTGGAATATTTCCACCCCTTTTGTGAAGAATCTTGATGCGGGTAGAAATGGTACTGGGTTACAGAAACTGTTCTGAATGCATGTTGCTTTTCTTAAAATTAATAGCTCCAATAATATTTGGTGAAATACTGAAAAAAATTAATGCTTAGTTGAATTTAAATTATTTTCAGGTATCACTGAGAATAAGTTGTGCTTACACACGTTTTATTACAGCATGTGTAAATTCATGCAATAAGCCTTTGTTTCTACAATACGATAAACCTATACTCAAGTATTTACCAGCTGACATCATACGTGAGACTTCCACATGGTTCTGAAGGCATGTTTTATTAGTTTACGTTCACAACATACTTCCTTACATGTAGCTCATATTTTTCATATCGCATATGTACATTCAGTCAAAGGTACTGACAGGCTAACTAATGACTATATCGTGGTAGAAAAGTCATCAAAAAATGTTGAATAAATCTTCAAACTAATGGTACATACCATTGGGCTTCCAGGGCCAATCTAAGTTACCCATCTCCATCAACATTTCACAATTTCACATTTTATTCCTTCTCTGTCGACAAAATTATTACTCTTCCTGCTTTACATGTATGAAAAGCACTAGAAGTTTAGTAAAATTAGACAAAAATAATATTTTATTATTTAAAGCAGCTTTTGAACAACAGCAATAGCTACATCCTGTCCCTTAAAAGCATGAGTGTTCTCTGGCTGGCCTTTGAAATCACTGAGAGAAATACTAACTTTGAAAATGCATGTTGGCTTCACCTGTGAGGTACTCCTATTTTACACTGGTAAATTATATTCTCTAAATTCCACTAACATTACATGTTTTATTGAAACTGAAGTAAAGCAGCAGTGAATAAGATCCAGAAAACAGGATTTTAAGAAAATAAGGCAGCTTCTTTTCAGCTAGATTTCATATGATTTTAGGAACAGCTCAGTGCTTTTCTCAAAGTCTTTCTACCTCCAACGTACATGTAAACCTCAAACAAAATGGAAGCACCTAATGTCCCTCTAAGTCCATCATGCATCATATAAACAGGTGGACAGAAATACATCAAAGCTTTTATTTTTTGATAGTTTACATTTGCTATGGTCCTGCTTCCAGACAAATAAAGAGAATGTGGGTAATTAAGGTCACAAGAAAATGTGTCCTTTTGGTATAGCCAGAGACGCACATAACTCCGGCCTTTCTCACTCTGAGAAAGCAAAAAAAAAATGCTCAGCTCCCAGCCTTTAGTAATGAGATGTTTAGTAAACGAGCATTACTTTTATTTCACCAGCCTTTTCATGGATATTTAGGAGGAATTGCTTCTCCTCCAGAATTATTTGGTCTCCTGTTTAAAAAAAAAAAAAAAGCTGATTTGTACTTTCTAAAGACATTATTCATGGTTGCTGAATATTGTTTAACAAAACTGGGACACCTCACAGCTGATTAAAAGCATAATATGGTGAAACATTCAGCTCTGTGATGAAAATAGCCAAACAGTATTTATTGGGTCTGAATTTATTAACAGGTATTAGCGATATATACAAATACATTTTATGAAATCTCTTTCCCCACTGAGTGATGGTTGAGGTGAGGGGTTTGCCTACCGTACTGAAAACTGGTACGGCTAGCACGAACTCTTGAGATTCCCACTGGGGAATTACTGTAACAAGCACAGCCTATACAGAGTGGTATTCTTTTGGTAAACATGATCTGAACTCACTGATCTGTGCCTGTGCTCATTCTCAAGCAGCTTGTCTTACGACACTAAGTTCTAGATAGCATCTGTCTTGTTACAAAAGTGCAGGTCCTATTCATGCGGCAATTGTACCTTCTGCACACATCCTTTCCCCATTTTGTGGACTAAGAAAGCCACATCTGGCATGGATGACAACCTGCCCACCCTGACGAGCTCTGCTAGGCGATGCACCTAGGAAAGCACCACTGCGCTCACCCTTGGGTTTAGGGGATTTCACCACTGTAAACAGACTTCATTCTATATGCTCAGAATGAAGCAGAGTCTCATTTAAACCTGGTGACTGACTTTTAATGCAACAGAACATTTGTTAATTCCATCCGAACTATTTCTCAAACCATCAAATGGAGAGGGAGTGTACGTAAAAGCAGCTAGACTAGAAAGAAGGTATTAGATGTTGATTAAAAATGGTGGCAATGTAAAAAGTATAATATGGAGAATAGATCTTAGATTTCCAACACCTTTTTGAATTTGCTTTCAAGAAATAATTTTCCATCATAAAAGTAACCTTAATTTTTCAAAACATTATTATTCTTCACAATAAATTGTAAAAGATTATATAAGTTGCATTGTTTTAAAAATATATTTTCAAAATGTTTAAAACTTGAAGTTTTTTAGTGTAAAAAGTACTTTTTGGAAACTTTATACCTTATGCTGATAGGCATATGTGGGTGCTAAACTATTTTTTTTTTCTTTTTGTTTATAGATAGAGGCACATTTAATGGTAGGCTCCAAATTATGATTCAGCCCATGAGTTCATTCTACCTAGATGCCAAATACTTTGCTAACTGGGCCAAAGAAACATGAGAACAACATGGTAAGCCCAACTCATATGGCTAAGCATTTTTATAAATCTGAAAATACTTGCTGTAGACATCCAAAACAAACTGAAAGACATCTAAAAGTTTGAATTCTTGCCATGGAAACATCAGAGTGCTAGAACGGTGGCTGGAAGAAAAGTTTGCAAGACAATTAAATATAGCAAATGTATTTTTGATATATTTGATATTTCTTGCTAAATGAACGGTGATTTGAAGATTATTTCTTAATTTCATCTGTTTTGAAGAGGCACTGTAATCTTTACTTATGATACAGTTGAAGGTAAATGCATAATCATTTTTGTTTCTATATGAACTACATTTTCAGAGTTAATTTCAAAGTAAGTATAGTTGTGATCCTCCTCTATAGTGGATTTTCTTTCCTTTCCAGAACTTACAGCAAAAAGGAAGTACAATGCCTTTTCAAAAGCCCTTTCCAATTAAAGGGCTAATGGGATCTTTTAAAAATGCTTTTAGAGTGTGTTATGCACATAATCCCCCAGAGCAAAAAGAGAGTCTCAGCAGCTTCGATTTTTATATGGAGCCCTGACTGAATGGCCAGCAATACTGCAGTATTTGGCTTCTTGTTGTGCCTTGTTTTTCCAGCTCTTCAGAAAGCCAAATACCTACAATTGAAAGGAGATGGCAAGCTTTTCCAGCTGCAGTACAGTTCAGTATCCTACTGCAGAAGCTTACTTTGAGATTCACAAAATATGTATAATGCATTGAACTGGTCACCACAACTGGGATTTGACTGATGAGATGCAGGAGAGTTCTTAAGGTCTTCTATTGCTTTATCTTTTGATAAAGTTCCCGTTGGTGATCCACTCTCCTTGAGTTTCAGTCTCTAAATTAATTCAAAGTTTAAGAGTCGTTTATATTTCAAATTTCGCTTGAAGCATTTCCCTATTTCAAAAACAATCCCGACTGGCAAGGTGATAGCCTTATTTTACTGTTTCTATTTTTAGTTTGTAGTAATTCAGCCTCTATATAGCTATGCTGCTTTATCTCCCAGTTAGAGGAACACTCATGAGGTGGCAGTATCCAGGAGAGACTCCCATTTATCTTGTTGTCAGTACACTTCTTGGAGTAGATGGAGTACTTTATCTTGCTGTTTACAAACCTTCAGAAAAATTACACTTAACTGGCAAATTTTAGATACTTCTGTATGCAGGATAAAATTTCCAGTGGGTACGAAAACATTGGTGTAATTTCCTCTGAATAGTGACCTCTTTGTATTACTAGCACTTGGTAGAAATCACAGCAATATTTTCTTAAATACTTTTTTACTAACTACAGCTCAACAGCTGTGTCCCAGTAGTAACTAACAGCTTTCGGTACTAATTTGAGAAAACTTACAGGAATTTTGTACCGTGTGGGTGTACAGCACTTTCTAAAAACAGGTTCACCTGAAAAAAGCCAATGAGTCAATTGCTTTTGAAACTACAGGTCCACAACTGGGAGTTTATTTTGTGAAAATGTTTTTACCAGGGATTGCTCAATGCTGATTCTTCTCCAGACTTTACAAGAATCCTCCGTCGCTTTATTACGTGTTATTCCTTCACATTGTTTCCCTCCTGTTCAAAGACATTACAGATAACGTACTATAAGCCCTAGTTCTGTGTGGATAAGCCATATGGCACATGATTCTGGATTAGCAGTGCTTCCTTTTATTGATGTGTGCATTACACGTATTACAGCACTGCCAGACACAAAGCCAAGGTCAAAAAACTGCTCTTTAGCTTCTTATTTATTAGTGTCTAAAGGTAGCTAGCTGCTCTTCTTTGGGACTAGCATTATTATTTGGGCAGCTTATGCAAGAGGTGGAAACAAAAGAAAACAGGAAGTCTTGATAGCACTGAATTACATACAGAAGCTGACTCCTCAAGTTGAAGGGAAAAGCTTCATCTGCAAGAAAAAGTTTTTTCTTTGAGGTATGGCTACCAGAGCTACTACTTGGGATGCTACTCGAACAAAATATTGGTATAAAAGAATAAAGAACTGTAGTTCATTCATTCTTGTTAACTTCCTTTAACTCTTCTCATCCTCAACAAAACTAGTGCCTGTGTTTTAAAGAATGCAGGTATGTCTATTTCCGTTTACCTCCTACTCTGCTACATGAGAAAAAGGTATGGAAACCGTGCATATGCGCACGTTTGTACATGCGCAAAAGGGAAGACAGAGCATCAGCAAAAAGAGCAACTCACATTTAACATTCAATTACTTGAAACTTTCCCATCCGTGCTCCTACCGTTAAAAAAAATTATGTATATGTGCCTACTTTTCATCAGTTTTATAATCTGTATGTTTCCGAGGATCGCAGCTGCTGACCAGGTTTGTATGTACAGGGATGCAATTTGCCAATGGTTTAAAAAAAAAAAAAAAAAGTGATTCTTAGAAATCGTTAGGGAATTGGCATTGCTGCTTGCTCCTGCATTACTCAATGGGAACCTGCCACTCCACATCTTCGATTTCAAAACGCGTTAAATGCAACTACTTCAAAGCACGCAGAAAAGGGCAGAAAGCGAGGTACCGAGCTCCAGAAACCACACACCACTGACTTCTGCAAATGCAGGGGGGCACTGGAGCACCAACAGCGTTTACGGCAGCAGGTGCAAGCCAAGGAGGCGGCGAGCAGGACCGCGACGCCCTCACAGCATCGACGTGGCCTCCGTCCTCTCCACAGCGCGATCTCGGGGCCTTGGGGCACGGCCACCTGCGGGACACAGGGATGAGGGCGACGCTCGCTCACCGCCGCTCTCGACGGACCCGTGCCCGCCCCAGGGCGCCGAGGCGCCGCGACCGCGCTCCCTCCGCCGCACGCTGGCCCCCCCGTCCCCCGCTCTGCCCTCGGCCCGCTCCCCGAAGGGACCCGCCGCGGCACCG
>VXAL01018058.1:7637-42741 GCA_013399475.1 Chauna torquata | reverse complement strand
ATCTGCAGATCTTAGCAGGGACATAGTACAACTAACAGCCCCGTTAAAGAGGAGGGGGGGTCAGTTGCTGCTTGTGACAAAATCACATGTTTCTGAAAGGGAAAAGAATAAGGGAGGCTAAAGCAGGAATGATAGTGTCAGTCAGAGTGTCAGGGAATGAGAGAGCCAGCCACGCCTGCAACCTCCCAGCATCTCCATGGCTGGCCATTACCAAAAGAAATGAACCGCACATAATTTTAAACATTGTGATGCAGTTTTCTAGGCATGGCGGTAATTGTCCTATTCCTGCCAAGGGTGTTCAGAAGAGTAAACGTTCATCTTCAAGGGCCATGTTTGATTACAAAACCTGCTTTAGAGGTTCCTGAGAACGCTTCCAGTGCTGCATGTAGCTATTCAGACTAGGGCAGTTATATAGAAGAAAAGACGGAATTTTAATTTTATTGAATAGAAGTGATAGCATTCACCAGTAGTAACTGGAATAGCATTTTGATTTGAAATACATGCAAAATTTAACATTAATGAAGTATATGGGGAGGAACTGATGAGAAATGAGTTGTGTTCAGATCAGTATATGAGATAGTCTGGAAGAATAAGCAGAATTCTACATTTGGTTATTGTTAGTGTATGGCTTTAGAGTCCTTTTAATTGCCATCTTATTTTTGGAATGCTGAGAGTGACCAAGGACATGAGAAAATATCTGTGTCATGCCAGATTTTGACTGCTTCTCCACTTGAATTGGCACACTTACAGTGCAAAAGAGGCACACAGTGTAGAGACAAATGTGAAGCAAATGTTAACTAAGCGCAGTTTGGTTAGCAGAAGCCTTTGAAGAGTGAGTGGACCAGTTTAATTTGGCAAAAAAGTTCTTCCATATTCCCAGTGTACAGAGACCCTAGTGCAAACAAGAATTGATTCCAATTGGGAATTGACTGTGTTTGGTAGACTGGGTTATAATGCATGTAAGTGGATTCAGAAAACTTTAAAATACAAGAAATCCTTGTTTCAGTTGCTTCCATAAAGAGTGAGGAGGAAGTAGTGAACGGACATACCAAGATACATAGCAGTGGAGTAATTGGAAAAACAAAGCTGCAGTAAATCATGAGGGTGTAATAGGTTGTTTCCAAGAATTCTGAAGGAAATACATAGCTGAATACCTGAGCAACTTCTAAATCTGTCATTTACTTTTAAATACGATGTCTGACCTGGAGGATAGCCAACTATTGGGAAGAAAAAAGATGTCAGGAATTAATAGTAAGTTGAAAACCAAACAAGTAATTGAGAAAAATAAATTGTCAACATCACCTAGAAGAGCATTTTAGGAAGATGTAAGACACCTGTGATCATTTTGAGGAGACAAATGGTTCTGCCAGTGGAAACAGTCCTGTACAACCTCCTTCTCACTCTCAGCATGACTTGAAGTGAGTGTACAGTTGCAGTCTTGCTATCAAGCACTTCTCTTATTGATAATGTATACCTTCAAATTGTTCATATGTTTTCATGAACAGCTTGATTAAAATACTTCCTCTGTGGAAACACAAAGGGTCAAAGCTGCATGTGTGTTTAGGATTTTGGAAAGACTAGTTCTTGTGAAGAAACAGACATAGTTCCTACTTTGATTTTGAAGTAATTAAGTACTAGGCAATGTTACATATACGTTGGGGACTGCAAAACAAGTAATCAAGTATCTCCTGTCAAGCAATTACAGATAACATGAAAAGACAAGCTAAAGTGGTTTGTACTTTAAAAGAAAAAGTGGTTGAGGCGGATATAAAAAATGTACCTAGATCTGTTTCAGTAATTATTTTGGACTTTCCCTAATGTGAACAGTTTTTACATTGAGATTAACTTGCTAAAGCTTTGGAATGGAAAAGGTAGAGATATGGTGAGGGTATTTAATATTATGTATCCTAGATTCTGTGATTTTATTTTTTCCCATTAAACAAACAAAAAGTCATCTGATGGGGAAAAAAAATTGAATTATAAAATATTTTAAAATTATTAGTACATTAACCAAACATTGCTGAAGTAGGAGTTTCAGGAGAGTTTCTGTCTTCTAAAACTTTAGAACTAGTATATCCGGGATTACCTTTTTTTAACTGCAATAGAAAAGCAAAACAAGAAAAAAAGAATATATCCTGTGAATACCATTAAAAATGTTCAGCATATTACACAATTGCCTGTATGTACAGTGGCTATAGCTGTCCCTTTGGGGCTTTAGCTGTTCTTCTAAAGTGATTTACATTGCTCAATGGGTATCAGGGTGTAGGGACCATCGATTTGATTGTTGCTGTATTGGTTACTGCACCACTAACCAGCTTGATTTACATGGTGTTTTGACCGTCACGTGCTAGTCTTTGTAGTCTTGCTTAAAAACAGTTGAGATGTTGCTTTGCAGCGTGGATAGACAGTAGTGTCTGAAAACTTATATTGGCATCCAGTCATAATCATGTAGTATGCTATATCAACACATAATATTGATACTAGATTAAAAATGATCTAGTTTACAATTTTTACTTCTGCTTAGTTTTTAAAGTAAAATCAGGTTTGCTTGATTTTACTTCAAAGCAGCTTGTTAAGAACTTTTTGAGACTTTCTGTTTCGTTTGAATATAGGTCAGGTGAGTGGTGCAGTTGAAGAAAACAGATTACGGTCAGTTTTGACAGCCACCAGCCACCAACAGTTCACTGCTTGTTCAGTTTAGAGGAACAGTACTGAATATTGGGTGCATATGAAAATAAAGTCTTTTTTTCATTGTTGCCTCTTGTAAAGTAAGTGAAGCTACTGCTGTAGGTTGCAGATGAGAGACACTTGTTTAGCTGGAAAATGTGAATTTTATTGGAAGTAAGGAGAAGTTCCATATAGGAGAATTAAACTTCTCCATCATTGTAGGAGTTCTCTAACAGAATGAGAAATCTGTGTCACATCCTACTGGGTTTTACACTTAAGTGTTTAATCTAGATTACAGATTTATTTTATTCACATGCTAACTACGTATTAACAATATATGGACGGACACTCAGTAAGAGCCTGGAATATATCAAGATCTTACATGGATATGTTGTCTTCAGCAGCTACAAAAGTAGCTCAAGTTCTTCTGTAACTTTTTAATGCATTGATTGCAATATGATCATATCTCAGATTTGATATTGATTGTGAATATTTCTGAGAAGTATAATGCCTTTGGGCCCATGACATGTTACCAGTATATTGTTATACATAGGTTGTGCAACTTAAAAAATTCTGTAATTTACTGTTTGTTCAGTCTTTCAGAAGAAAATAGAAAACTGCAGAAAGTTATCCTGCAATATATACATAATAGTATGGTCTTTTCTGTAAATTCTGTTAGAACAATTAGCTACATTTTGAACAGAGGGGTTTAGAATAGTAAGGCTCACTGAAATTTACAGTAAGGAGATGTATGCATGACTTCACGTTCTTTTGAAACTCCTGCTCTATGATACTGTGTTTGCACTTGTGGAAATGACCTGTCACTTATGTCAAAATTTATTTTGATGTACATTTTCAAGGATCTGTGCAAAAAATCTGCATGCATTTTTACACAATTTTGAAATCTGACACAAAAAACATTATTTCGGTGGTTTGTAGTTGTTACATAGATACCTTAAAACAAAAGTATGTTAACAGATGCAGGTCATGAAATGTTTGATTAAAAAATACCAAAATGTCTGCTTTATGCACTGTGTTCGGAAAAGAATTTTTATCCAAGCAAGCTGATATTTAAGAATATTTTCAGCTGTGTTTCCTGTCTAGAGACTTGTGGTATTTCAAGTTAAGAGTACGAACAGGGCCATTTTCTGCAGCTGTCAGGAAAACAATTTAGACCTGTGTAAGAACTGTGTAGCTTCCTCTTTCTCCTGTAGTTTCATTCCAGTTCAAAACTTATCGATATATCCTACCTAGGTAACAACAGTGATATTGCTGACTTCTATTTCTTCTTCTGTGCTGTTCTTTAGAGTGCTGAAAATGTTAACTCTTCTCCTAACACCTTGTTATTGAGGTTGATGAGTAGGTTCTTGTGGATCTGCTACCTGTAGCATTTTTCCTTTAATATACAAATGCTGAGCTCTCCTTTAAGTGATAAGTGCCTGTACTCTGGTATAGCTAATTATTCCCTTTACAGCTTGTTACACAAATGTTTTACGTCAGAAAGTAAGACAGGAATGAAGCTCAGTTACTGATAATATTCATTCTATTTGCAGCCTGTATTAAGTGCAAACTTTTACATTTATGGTGGCAATCACTAGATGGCACTGCTCTATGGTCTTTGTAAGTTGTTATATTTTCCTTTTCTTCAAATATTCATTCTGTGCCATGTTACAAGACATAGGAAACTGTTACTGGTTTTATGGTATGATTTCTCTGGGATTTGTGGCAAATGGCAAGAGAATTTGATTAATGTGATTTTTGAAGCAGGCTAAATCCCTAAGAACCCCATGTTCGTGTTCAGCAAGGGGAGAAACATGCTGTTTGGCAGTCTCTGTTCCAGGACTGGTAGGTAGGAACTGTAAAGCAAAAAAGCTTCAGTAAGAATGTTCTCCAATTCCTGTGCTACTGATATCTTCTCCAGTTATAAACCAGCATGTATAGAAGTATATCCTCTGCTTCTTGGCAGGAGTGTGACCAGGTAATCCTAAATTTGCCAGCTGGTAATTCTGGCTTTTATAATCTTAAATTACTCAGTTGTCAATGCAGTCAGTGCATCTTTCAGCCAAAGTGGTGGCAAAGTGTATGGCTTTTACAGCGTATAAACAAACTCCTGTGAGTAGACCGCTCTAACAACTCCACCCCTTGTTCAGCAAGCGTGCTGAGGCGTTATCACTGCAACAGCACCGTTACTAAACAGCAACGACAACGTTAAAGAGCCTGGCAGACCTAAAACCAACAGCACCGATTACCTGCGAAAATAAGGAAGCAGAAACTGCTCTTGTTTGCGTGTGGCATGTTTTCAAAGTGTGAGGTGCCGAGTCCATCAGTAACATTAAATACCCTATGGTGGCAAAGTTCTGTAGAACTTATGTAAAGGTTAGTGTCTTTAAAGTCCTTACCTGTTGGTCTGTTTTGCTCCCCAGCTGATGTTGTTTGGTGATAAGGCACCCTGGATCAGTGGGGCTCCCCGTCTGCCTGGTTCCTGGTTTATTTGAAGAACAGTGTTAAAGAGTACACTTGTCTAATGGCTGCGTATAAATGGAACTGCCTTTGATCCCCAGTAAAGCTGTCTCTGGGGTCTCTTCGGTCCTCTGGCTGGGAGAACTGTCAGGCATTCGTTAACCAGAAGCTGACTGAGACTCTCCTAACATCAAGCTCCCTGTGCGATTCTCTCAAGGGTAGGTGGTTACACTGTCAGTAACAGCACCAGTAGGCATTTGCCATTGTTGGATTTTGAATGATTAAAGAGCTAGACACTAGTTTCTGAGCTTGTCATGTGAAAGTGTTTTGAAAGATATCTGTGGCTGAATTCTATGCAACTTAGATTCTACCCCTTGGCATTAAAATGGTGGTTGAAACTGCATGTTATTTTGGATTTACTGCAGAAAAAGGACTTACCAGTCTAGCTGTTGGTGAAAATTAAATTTCACTCCCATGCATTTATACCATGTAGTATAAAGACTGGGAAGTTTTAAATGAAAGTCTTTTTTCCATCATAGCAATTGTAAGTCCTTGTGGTAGTACTGGATTTAATAGCTGTTCTTTCAGTTCTCTAAAGCTTCTTGTTAACAGTTTATTTTTCTTTCTAGCTCTTAAGATGCAGTCACAAAAAGACAACACTATTTAGCTTAAAATCAGAAAATCTGATTTCAGAAAAATATTTTTGAAAGATGAAACTATAAATGCATTGAAAAAATATTGAAGTTTTTGTGTGAGTTGTTTTTCAACAAGGACTGTGTGTTTTATAATGAACATGAAGTGAAGTAGTGGTTCTTAAATTGCTTTTGAGCATTAAACAGTATCTTTCATTGTGTGTTTACCTAATTTGTTTATTATTGTGAAATTATCAGTTGAAATAATCTCCAAGTATGATTTCAATGATAATAATTTACATTACAGACAGCTAGAAAAAAATGATTTTTTCAGAAGATATTTCTGAATAATTTTGGAAGTCCTTGAAAGATTGCTAAAGAAATCCATAAAATTTAGTTTATTTCATAATCCATCATTTTTGATGTGAAGGTTCTGGAGGCCTGAGTGTGATGTTGGCATGGTAATGACCTGTTCAAGAGGATGTCAATTTACATACACTTTTAATGACCAGTTTCAGTTTAAAGTAGAGTGCAAGACGAGACAGCAGTGATGGTAGCTTCTACGTTGGAGAAGTATTTGCCCTGGATATTGAGACCATTGCTCACATCCTCATGCAGCAACCATATGGTTGACACAGACACATCAGGACAGGAATACTTACTGTATTTTATTACCTGGTGTTTTTGGTAACAGTAAGCTTGTGTCTGATTTCTAAGTAGTGTTAGAACGGTTTTGTTTAAAGCATTACGTTTGTAGATTCTGCATGTATTATAGTGAGGAAGCCATTCGTTCACCAGCTCCTGAGGTAGTAGCCGTGTTACAGGTATGTCTCACCAGTGCTTGGAGTCTGAACCTCATTCTGCATTCATTTCTGGATGTAGTTCACTGAATTGGTGAACATCTTAAGAGAGACTGAATGAACTGTGACCAAATTATCCAAGAAACTGTCATATAGACTGCACTGTAACAACAAAAAAGTCCTAAAATGAGTCATTTTCTTTCAGTGCTAGGAAAGTGATTTTACTAACGCAGGAAAACATTGTTACGCCTAAGGCTGTTCTGTCTGTGCTTGACTCAAGAGTCAAACTAAGGCTCCTTCCCTGACTTCCCTTATTGCCTTGCTATCAGTTATAGCTGTAAAAGAACAGGCACACATTTTACACTGTGCTGTGGCAGGAGAATGAATCTGCAGCGTTTGTGCTTTCAGTTCCTTGTAGAATTTTTTTTTAAGCTCTTTTTTAATAAACACAAACATTAAAAAAAAAAGCACAAAAGAATTTTTTTTGCAAATGACCACTTGGTTTGCTGTTTGATGAAGTAGTAACCTGACTACTTGAATGAAAAAAATTTATTAGTGTTTTATTTAAAAGGTTTTAGATGATTGCGGGAATTCTTAGGTATTTCCTAATTTGTGCTTCAGAATGACTGAAAGCTGGCCACTTTTCTCATAATATACTTTGCAGTGTAATTAGTGTTACAGTCACAGCAGTAATTTGGAACCATTCTTTGTATGACAGTAGAATATATATATATGTAGAAAATATCAATTTCATTCATGAATATCATATGTATAGAACAGCTCTTCTATATGTGCATAAACTAAAAATATTTTACAGTATTGTATGCGCAGTGCTTATGGCTAAATATCTTTCCAAATGCATTTTGCAAATCTTTAAAGCTGCTATGGCTGCTACTGCCTTATGGAATGCATATTCACAAGCTGTAGAAAACTTGCAGTCTTGTTAACTAAGCTAAATAGAAATATTTTTAATGATGAACAAGTTAAAAATAGAAAATAGCTTGGTACAACACAAGAAGAACATCATATAGACCACCACCAGAAGCTGTGGATATCTTAGAGACATCCGATGACTTCTCGGGTACTTTATATTTAGTAGACATTGCACAATAACCTAGAATTTCAAACTTGATAAACATATGTCTATTGTATGACATAAATCAGTCGATTTAATGAAGATGCACTTTATATATGCCTCAAAGGCTTAATTGAATTGTCTCAAATGAGTAGGCTGAATTGTACTGAATAAGCATAATGTTAATGTGTTGTACTAGTAATGTATAGAACGCATCCCTACAGATGCATTGTTACAGCTGAATCTCTGACATTTTTAAAAGTCTTGGTGGTGAACTTCACAGGAGGATTTATTCGCAGTACCCATTTCTGGAAGGGCCTGTGCCAGATTATGCACAATTTTTTGCTGCTTTTTATAAGTATTTTTATGGTAGTATTCTGAGTTTTTTTTTATGATAGGAGGGCACTGTACAATTCCTTGCCAGACCCTGAAATACTGGTCTCAGAGATGCAAAACAGTGTAAAGTTAAGAACCAAGATATTCTTTTTACGAATATTTTAGGAAGAGGAGACTCTCCCAAAGGAACAACCAGATTTCCACAGATATCTAGTTGGTGGGTCTTTTTCTCTGAATTAACATGTACAAACCAACTGTAGTATAGTAGGTGTGTAAACTCAGCACTTACACCTTGTCTGACAAGGAAAACAATTAAATGGGTCCCCAAGAACGGTGTTTCTTCTTTCTGAAATGAAAGTAAGACCACTTCATCTTAAGTAATAGTGAATAATCTATCCCTTCTTTAAGTACCACTTTCTTGACTATGGTACAGCAGAAGTTAGAGTTTTCAACAGTGCATATTCATACGGAACATTCTGTTATTTTTGTTAAGAAATTCAGCATTTCTTGGAGAAGTTTCATTTTTATTTTAGGAACAAGAAGAATTTTTTGGACTTACTGCTGTCATAACAGGCTCTTTACAGCTTCTGTCACCATGAAAGAAAAATGGAAACACAAAGTTATATTGAAGACTAGGTATAGCAATGGATTTCTTTTACTTTTTTGCTTTTCAGCAGTTACCCACACAAGGACATTAAATTGAAAAAAATTTTGCAAGTTTCCTGAACAGGCACAATAAAAACAATTCCACAAACCACTCCTAGCTGAGAGTGGTTTATCTCAGCTCTAATGATTCTAAAGGAAATCAGAAATCTATAATGTTTGCTGAAGGAAGTACCCAGAAGGTGTGTCAGAATGCTGGATATATACCTAAACAGAGGTGTAAGTAAACAGTACTGCAGTTTCCTAGCAAGTGTTGAGTTCATCCGTTTTTTTTTTCTTTAATTCCATTTTACTCCAAATTTACTCCATTGTTCTAAGAGCATTCTGGCTTTGATTTAACGTGAGAGCTGATTCATATTATCGCTGGAAAACACACAGAAGCATTTAACATTAGAAGGTGTGTAATCATTGAATAATGGAGTTTCACATGCTCTTCAGCTCTTCCCCAAACTTTAAGTCATGGATCAACTTTGTTCCTTGTCTTCTGTTTACATTTAAGCTCCTCTCTATGATACCTTTAGGCTTCAAAATGGTCCTTATTGTTATAATGTTTCCCAAATTGTCTTATGATTACAAGCTTTGAGTTTTTGATATCACTTTTCTATTGTTTTCAAGAGGAATGTAGGTCTTCATACAAGAAGTAGTAGTAATACAAAATACAACTTAGTAATTTTTGCTGATAAAGCCAGTAATCTTGTCCAGCATCTTGTTTCAAAATATTTTTTACGAAGGCGTTTTGAAATGTTTCCATTTTTATTTTCCAATACAGTTTCTGAACAGCAGGATTAAATCTTGCTGTTACCACAAAATGTGGATTTTGAAAGATGTGTCTCTCCATTCCATAGATCTTTGCAACAGAAACTAGTTTGAAAACTGTCGTGACAGTAGAATTATATTCTTTCTTCAGTACAGTTTCTGATTCAATATGAAGCATGCCATCTGGTGAGAATGGCTGATGCATTGTTATTTCTGCCCAGGGAAGCAAAATGTGTTACAGGTAAAAATAAATAAATAAATAGATAAAGTAGGACTGGATTCTCATTTGGTGGGAAATGGTTCATCTTTGTTTAGATCCATTGCTGTCAGTGATGCTGGTGTGATTTCTGTAAGCCAAAAAATTGGCTTACAAGTATAAAACTTCATGTAATATTGTGAACATTTAATCAGTTTTTGCTCTGTCAGGATGGCGTAACAACTGATAGAGAAAACCAAACAGGATATAAGAATTCTGTATTTTATAGCTAAAAGTAGATTTCAGATCACTTTTCATTGTTGCATCTAAGAAATCTTTGGACGAATTGTATAGAAATTTGTTTCCTTAACACATTATGTGCCACTGTCTTTTATTTTCTGTTTGGGCTGTGTTCAGTTGATAGTTTTGACATTGTCTCTGAAGTAGTCACAGCATTTTGTTTCAGTGTTTAAATAAAACACTGTCTTTTCGCTTCAGAAAGGTATTTTGAAATTATATTTATTTCATTTGCCTTTTAAAGTGTGAAAAAAAAAAACCAACACAGCAAACAGATACAAATTTGCTCAGAGGTTTTTAGAAGGGAAAGTCATCAGGAGTTAACTTTGTTGTGAAATAGTTCAAGATTTAGGTTGTGCCAGAATTGTAATGGTCCATAAGATCAGGAGTGTTGTGGTTTAGCCCCAGCAGNTGGTTTCTTGGGAAGACAAACGCCATCACTCCCAACGTCCCCCCTTCCTCCTTTTTTCCCCCAGCTTTTATGGCCGAGCATGACGCCACATGGTGTGGAATATCTCTTCGGTCAGTCTGGGTCAGCTGTCCTGGCTGTGTCCCCTCCCAGCTCCTTGTGCACCCCCAGCCTCCTCGCTGGCAGGGCAGCACAAGAGGCAGAAAAAGCCTTGGCTGTGTGTAAACGCTGCTCTGCAACAACCAAAAACATCGCCACTATTTTCATCAAAAATCCAAAACACAGCATTGTGTGAGCCTCTATGAAGAAAATTAACTCTGTCCCAGCCAAAACCATGACAAGGAGTTTTGATTGTAAATGAAAGGAAGAAAAAAAAAAAAAGAGGCGTGGGAGGGGTTCAGCATGACATCCAGGTGAAGGAGTAAGTGTTTATCTCATTCTTTGCCATTAAGACACCATCTCTGTGAAACCAGTGGATTACTTAAATGTTTTAAGAGATGCTCAGTAATGGTGTTACCATTATGTTGGTACTGAGGGAGAAGTGTGGCTGCCAGGTAAGTGCAGCTGAAATCAGTGAGTGTGTGAAAAGCCAAGTAAATGTGGAAATATTTGGACAAATTAGGCTATTCAGATTGCAAATAAAAGATTATTGGTGACACTATGTGCAGACCATTTTGCTCCTAAGATTTTACTCTGCTTGGCAGATATTAATTGCATGGAACAGGCTGATGTTACATTGATGTATGTTTGAAGGTAAATTTCGGGGTTTTTTTTGCATGATATAGCCTGAACAGTGTTCCAAATAGAAAAGGTTACTCCCAACAGTCTTTATGTCCCAGTTATCTTCCTTGCCCCTATTCATCTGTAGCTTGTCCTCCCATTAGCTTTGCTGTTCTGTCTGCTTCTGATTTTTACTGCACAGTTAGGTAAGCTACCAGCCACAAAGAAAATTTTGCAATTTTACAAAATTGCACTTGCGTGCAAGTGTTTCCATGTCACAAATCAGGAGTCTGAGTTATATGGGAGGCAGATAAATACCTGGTTTATTAGATATTTAGATGTTAAAGACTGCTGTAAAACATCCCAAGAAGCGACTATGTAAATCCCATTCTCAGAGCAGAGATTGATACCAGTACTATGAGTGTCAAATGTTGAATAATGTAATGTAAGAATGTAAGAATAGTATCATATTTTGACATAGTGTTACTGTATTAGATACCCTAGAGAGAGATTTGACCAGTAATTTGCCTTTTATTGAAAAAAGGGGCCAAAAATGTTTGCCTATTTTGAAGATGAAACTTTTTAAGTGCTGTTCTTTGTGTAGCTTTGATTCTTGAAACTTTCAGCCTGTCACTCAACACAGCACCTGCCTCCCTGTCCTTGTTCCTTCATTTGTATATTGTGCAGTTGCAGAAATCAAATTCCCTGTTTCAGAGACTGGAAAAAAAACTGATGCTAAGATTCTAACAAGTATCTTAGAAGAAGTTTTTCCTGAGAGATTTAGTACCAGTCCCACAATGTTTCAGGTACTTTACCTGGCTAGATTTTAGACGTTCACATACGTAGTAAACATCCATTTCCCTAGCGATACCATGCTACTTCCTGCAACTAAAAGAAAAAAAAAAATCTTCAAAATAGGGGAAAAAAAAAAAAATGAGAAAGTTGAAAAGTAAGATATAAAGGCACTCTGATCCATTTACCCTGGATGAATTGAGCCAGTATGAAGTAAACATTATTCTTATTCACTTCCCCTGTAAACAGTACTGAGGACATAGTTTTCTGATCAATCCAAGCTGACTGAATTTATCAGAACTAAGGTCTCATATTTAGTGACAACTGCATTCTCAGTTTTCTAGAATCTTTAGTACATAGGTAGCAGCAGCAGGGATCTGATCCAAATGAAAAAAACACTTTTTTTTTTTTTAATTAATTCCGTGTTAGATGTTGTTGGCTGTGTGAGCGTTTTTGTGGGTATAAGAGAGGTGCCATCTCATTTGGGTAGCATCACAAAATTGGATTGACTTAAACCAATGTCAAGACTGGGACCAAAGTATCATCTTGGAGCCATGGAAGCAGTGGGCAAGGATTTAGGATTCTGAACTGAGATTTGCTGATGGTTTCCTGTGTGCCTAGATCTATATGCTTTCCATTTGTAAAGCTTAGATTATGGTATTTGCTTTTTTCTGCATTGACTGTTTTTATTGCCCAGAATTTAAGCCCTCTGAAGCAGGATGTGACATTGACTGTATTTCTTTACTCCATTACCGGGTATATACAACAGCCTTACTGAAAAGGCTCAAGTGTTCTGTGGGGCTGGTGGATACGAAGACAGCACTATATTTTCACACAAACACCTCTGAGCTTGCTCAGTCTTACATTAACTGTTTGTCCTGTGGTAACAACACTTCACCACCTTTTCGTGATACCAGTTCATTCTGCTAGAGCAGGACATGCCAGGTGTAATATATGTCTGTGCATTAGATAAATCCAGTACTGTACCTTCATAAGGTCACTTCCTAAGGAGCATTGCCTTAATAAGTAGAAATTCTTGGAATATAATGAAGAGTATGTCAAATCAAGTACTCTAATATGGATATATGTAGTAATTTTTTAAAAGCTGGCACGAAGCAGATTTTTGCTTCGTGGTTGCTTTTCCAAGTGGTTTTGCTTCAGCTCAGTGCGGGAAAAAAAAAAAGGAAAAAAAAACAAACACAGTAACTTTAAGATATTTAAAGTATTCCTCACCATTAAAGCTTTGATAACTGCAGGTCAAAATTACTAAATCTAGAGATTCAGCAATAATTTAGAATGTTTTTAAGGTGCAGACTGTGGCTGTCAACCTTGGAAAGTATAATAGATTTAATGGACAATGTCAAGATTAGAAAGGTGGAAAAGAAGGGAAACTAGGTGCGTAGGAAGAGTCTGTGGAGAAAACAGGCTGAAAGGTCTGACCGTACATATTGCTTTGACTTGTGGCAGGTGAGCCGACTGGATGTTATCAAGATACTACTAAGATTTAGTGGCATAGTTTAAGCTAAACGAATGGTACATCATCATGAAACTATACCCTCAAGACTGTTTACAGGGTAAGTGAATGAGAATGGTGTGATTATACCACTTTCATGCAATGTAAAAGTGGTTCAAAGAGAGTTAATGGTGAGTGTACATCATCGGCTGAGAGAGGAGAGACTCTCAAGATTCTGGGGGGATAAGCTGTACGTACACCATTAACTGGCCATGAGGACACCATTTTCAAGGATGGCATACAGTTTCACAAGTATTAGGTATACCTTTTGTTTCTGAAAGCTGTCAAAGCTTTTAAGTCTTAAGTTTTCACAATTTCTGAAATTAAATTGCCTTTTTATAGTAGCATACCTGTAACCTTTTTGGATTTCAGTTTAAATTTCTTCTGAAGATTTCAACTGGGTGATTTAAATGGAAACCCTAAAGCCACAATGGATGAACATAACCTGAATGCCTTTTCCACATGACTAAAACAAACAAACAAAAACCAAACACCCAAAATGCAGAGGGGCCTTAGAAAACAAATAAAGCAGAAAAGAATTTTTAAGTCCATCAGATTTGTTGGAATTTTCCTTGAGGTTTATCTTTGCCAACACTGCATTGTTGTCTATATACACGTAAACTGGGGAAATAACAAGTAAAAGTGATATACTGTGCTGTGTTGTCCCCTGAAATAAAGTGACACATCTATGACTCAGAGTAATTACGAGTAGTACCGCTGGAAAATAGACAGTCGTTCACTTTTGTAATTTAATTCACTAAAGTAATTGTGTAATTCATGTTGAGGATATGATATTGAAATCCATATTCTCAAATGTGATGTCTAGTGATGTGGATGCTGTGGTAGAAGGAAGTCTTGTTTTTTGTTTTTAACACTTGTAGCAAAAATGCTTTATGGTTTCTTTCCTTGAGAAAGGGACATCAAAACAAATTCAAATCTTTAAATCCTTGTTTGCATAGAGGCTCAAGAAGGAAGTTCTGTTGCTGCTTCTTGCTAGACACAGATTACTTCAGACTGAGTGAAAGAATGTGCTCCATGAGACGATATCCACTACTTTGCTCTGGGATTCAGTTGTACCATCCAATAATGCTGTAAAACAGTGTGTTCTGTGTTAGGACATACATAGAGATCTGGTTCCATTCCAGATAAAAACAGACTTCCTCAACTTGTTAGTTTACAGACGAAATCTAAAAATGATCCAATAGCAGTTGGTCTAAAATATTTTGAGTTGTATTTGGTTTCCATTTCATCTTCATGTTTTCATGTTTACCATTATAATATAACATAACACAAACAGAATTTGAAAGGGGAAGTCATTTGAAAGCAGAACATTTTTGACATTGTCAGAACATATTTTCCTTTTCGTCTCCAAAATGAACGTCTGTCTAAAAACAACTGAATTTTGTGAAGAGTTACGTTCTAACATGTATTTTGTGCTAGAATATAGTTCTAACACAATAGCTTGCTTTATTTTCTGTCTCAGGTCTATCATATTTGACATCAGGGATGTCAAAAATGTCCAGAACACAGGCCAATTAAAAACAGGATTGATAAAATAGAATTGGGGGTGGGGTTGTTGAAAAATGATATACTAGTAAATAGGGAGAAAGAAAAATTTCAGTAAGCAAAAAAACCCCCATCATCGTGTACCTTATTGCCCGCTGCACAAATGAGACTTCAGTGATCTGAAGCTTCAGTTATCTGAAAGCTCAGTGTTCACGTACTGTAATTTGTGCCAGGAGATTTTGGACCTCTTTAGAAATGTGCTGTTGAAATTACACCACTTCAGAAGGATGC
The DNA here is from genome assembly GCA_013399475.1 of Chauna torquata. Classification (NCBI taxonomy): domain Eukaryota; kingdom Metazoa; phylum Chordata; class Aves; order Anseriformes; family Anhimidae; genus Chauna; species Chauna torquata. The sequence continues at coordinate 27,628 of VXAL01018058.1, read as the reverse complement.
TTCCTGAGCATGTTTTCTTCATGTAGTATTTACTTTAGGTGACTTTTTTTTTTGTCAAGGAATACCTGTGCGTATATGTTCTTCCTTAAAGAATGCTAGTTTGCTCTCTTTGAACTGAAGATTTTTGATTGCCATGAGAATGCTCCTTTGGTTAAGTGTGAAATAAAATTACTACTTTCAAACAGTTTATTTATCTAGTTGTGAATTGTTTATGTAAGCAGGTTTGGGCTTCAGGTGGTACAAGTAAGAATACCTTGTGTGAATTCTTTGGAGAGCTGAAAATTTCAAAAGCTTGAAAATTTCTTTTATGTTTCTGTAACTATCAATTCTTCTTCTAGCCTCTTCCTCCTGTATCAAGGAGAAGTGAGAGCCCAGAAACTGTCTGCTGATGCTGATGTTTGGTTCAGTATATGCCATTTGCTGCATTTGAGAGGCAGGCTATTCTAACCATGCAGAGAAGCCTTAGCAATGGTATATGTAGAATTTACTTAGTGCCTGGACAGCAGTCCAGAAGAAATTTGCAGTGAAAATCAGTGTCCTATCCCTTTTGATGGAGAAGAGACAGGGCTTTGTAAGATAAACAGTTATTTTTTAATGACACTGAGTTTACGCAGTCATGTAGCTTCTCAGGTGGGTGTTTAAAGACAGGAAATAAGATCTGTGCAGTACATTGTGACCATGAAGTCTTATGGGTATATCTGTCTGTTCCTTGGCTACTGAATCTCTTACCTACCTTAAAAGTAGGTAAGTCAGGAATATACTGCATGACTGCACACAGACAGATTTTGCAGGATAAACCTTGAAGTGGAGATATGTAGTCTCTTCTTCATGAAAAGATAACTTACTGTTCTGCATGTTTCTGCAGATGAGCGTGGTTCATGAAAATGGGGAAACATGGGGAAAATACACAGCTTAGACAGCTGATAAAGAACATCTCAAAATGGACATTTCCTCTTCCATCATATTAAATCCACACTTGTGAACATGTTAATAATGGTGGGTGAAGTATATTATTTCAGATACTGTAATAAGTTCTGAAATTAGTTTAGAAGACCAAGAAGTATTCCCATTGATGTGGACATGCATTTGAGATGAAATAAAGACTTGATTTACTATAAAGTTAAACCAGTAGAGTGAAAATGTCAGGCAAATTAAGATACAAGGTCTGAAGGCATCTAGTTCTCCTTTCCATTTTACATGAATTTCTTAGAAATCTTATCCAAAATGTCACTGAATGGAATAAACATGAAGCAGTTATTAGAGAAAGTTTTGTATTAGCTACTGTACTGTTTTGTTCATGCGTGAATTATAAATGAGATTAAATTTGGGATATGTGTGCACATTATGCAGCTCTTATTTCTGCTTTGTATGTGGTTTTATGTAAGGTATCTAATGTGTTCAATCACATTGTTTTGTGATTAAAAGTTTTAATAGAATTGTGAAATGAAATTATATGTGTCTGTTTTTAGGAACTTCACTTTCTGAGTTGTACCGCTTACATTTCTTTACCATTGAAATAAAGTATTTTGGATTTTCAGTTAGGAGTAGTTGCCTTAAAGATAGCAAGAACATAAAATTCTGAAGTTGGTTGTACTTCTTCCTGACATTAGTTTCATCCAGGACTCTAGTAGTAGACCATCAAGTCCTTGTCCTTAACCATTGCTGAAATTATCCACTCACTTTCAGGCAAAGCCTTTTCAGAAATGTACTGAGGTACTTATTCCTCTACCCAACTCTTAACTATTTGTCTGATAACAGTACAGAGGGTGACATTTTGAAATGTTACACATTCATAGTTTGGAGTGGCGTTGCTTATTGCTGCTGCTGTCAGTGAATACTGTTCCAAGAACTGTGCCATCAGATTCTAGCTACAATAGACTTTTTTTTTATCTGCCATTTCTGAATCACAGTGCCCTCATGCACAGATTCTGCCGCATTGCCTGTTCTTAATGTGGATTAAAAACAGTCAGTTCTGAATGTGAATTACTAGCCTTTACATACAGCCGGTCCAAGCTGATTCGCATCCATAGATCTGTGATCCAGAAGCATTTCTTCTTCAGAGATTACCGCATCCATCAGTTTGCCCTTGGTATCATTCCTTTAATGTGTATGTACTTGATGCTCAAGATATGGATGGTTGGTTCTGTCATAAATCATAAAATAATTTAGGTTGGAAGAAGCCTTTGGCTGTCCAATCCCCTTCTTTCCCTGTCTTCATTCCTATGTTTCCTTACGAAAGAGTCATACTTACTTGAAATCTTGTGATGAAATTCCATTCCACTGTGTGGTTCAGTTTCTCCAGCATCCTTAAAATGCTCTCACTATTCTTTGAGGGCAGTAGACTACAGAATACAGTATGGGGGGTGATTTTTGTATCCTCTCTGTCAGTAAAATCATTGCATTTTATATAGAGTGGAATGGAATGGAATGGAATCATTCAGTTGGAAGGGACCTTAAGAGATTATTGAGTCCAACTGCCTGACCTCTTCAGGGCTAACCAAAAGTTAAAGCATGTTATTGAGGGCATTATCCAAATGTCCCTTAAACACTGACAGGCGTGGGACAACAACCACCTCACTAGGGAGCTTGTTCCAGTGTTTGACCTCCCTCACAGTAAAGAAATGTTTCCTAATTTCCAGTCTGAACCTCCCCTGGCACAGCCTTGTGTGTGTCCTGTCATAGGTTACCAGGGAGCAGAGACCGGCACCTCCCTCTGTGCTTCCCCTCCTCAGGAAGCTGTAGAGAGCAATGAGGCCGCCGCCCAGCCTCCTCTTCTCCAAACTAGACAACCCAAGTGTCCTCAGCCTCTCCGCACAGGATGTGCCTTCCAGCCCTTTTACCAGCTTTGTTGCACTCCTCTGGACGCTTTCAAGTGTTTTAACATCCTTTTCATATCGTGGGGCCCAGAACTGCACACAGTATTCAAGGGGAGGCTGCCCCAACGCTAAATCTAGCAGGAGAGTCATTTCTTTTGACCGGTGGCTATGCTTTGTTTAATGCACCCCACAATGTGGTTTGCCCTCTTGGCTGCCAGGGCGCACTGCTGGCTTATGTTGAGCCTACTGTCAACCAACATCCTTCTCTGGCCTGTAGTAAACACTTACTAGAGAACAAACTCCTTTTTTTTCTGATGAGAAAATGTTTTTTCTTCTGAAAATAAGAGGCTAGTTCTCCAACTATATCATGATAGTTATTCCTGGTTACATCTTTTTTTGCCACAAGATTCCAGAACTTGATCTGTTAAATAATCTGTTCCTATCTTGACACGGGATAGCTTACTGTTTTGTAGATTGATTTGTCTTTTGCTTATTCAGTCTGTAATTCTCCTTCAGTACAGTGGTTAGTCTGTAATATCTGTTTTTTTGTAAAGAGGTTTTCCTTAGTTGTTGAGGCTCTGTGCTGTAAATGAGGTGAACAAGCAGTTAGCTATCTGCTCCTCCCTTCAAGGAAAAGGTAAATGACATGGCTAAAAGAAAACCTCTTGGAGGAAAGAATAAATAATTCTTATTTGATGAGATCCACCAGACTTTAAAACAAAACAGAGCAACGGTTCCTAAAATTTGTCTCTATGCTACTAATTCTGAACATTGGAGTATTTCTACTAATTAATAAATCAAAAAGAGGTCTTGCAACACGAGTAAAGACTGGATTGTAAACATTTTATATATAATCTTAAAGAATGGATCAACATATCAAAATTACAGTAAGTTTAGTGAGAAGAAAACAGTATGTTTGTGTCAAGATTTATGAATAACTGTGTGTGTTAATGCCACAGGAAAGAGGCAACTCTATCTCACAAAATTAAGCACAGCATTTGAGGGTCTGTTGAAGGTTGCTTTAACATAGCCAGAAAGAGGTCAAAAGAAAGATGAACATAGAAGGGGAGAGGTGACCCAGAAGTTCCCAGAAGCAGAGATGACATCCTGAAATAAAAGTGAAACTTTTTGAATTTTTCTGTTATCTTTTTCTATCATTATAACAGATGTTAGGTATTGGAGTTTTACAATGTTTAAGCATATTAAGCACTTAGAGTAATACCTACATATTCTGAATAAATGCTTTAGTAGTCATTCTAAATTTTTGTGCAGGTAGTACCTTCTAGTACCAGTTCTCCTTTACATTCCTATAGTCGCCTCTTTTAAGTCAATGTCTTTGCAGAAAAGAGAGTTAGTAAGGGGACAATTACTTCTGGATTCTAGTGAGTTGTTATTTTAGATATTCAAATAAGAACTGTGTAGTACTTTCCTATCTTAAATCATTTTTGCATGTCTTGTGAAGTCAATAACCAATGTCATTGTCTTGTATGGCTTTTTCTGCTGTTACTGCTTCCTTTCTAGTCTTTCTGTCTCTCGGTGACATGGTCTGGAAGGCACATCAAGAAGTGAAGAAGGTAAAAAGTGGTGTAGCAGAGAGTAGAGGTGTCAGCAGTCATTGTCTCTGGATTTGGGTCATTGCTTGGCAAAGCTCAGAGGTGTTAGTTCACTGCCTTTGCTGATTGAAACATCAAGCATCCTGCTTTCCTGAAAGTAGTGCTACCAGTAGGAAAGTTGAGCAGTCATTTGTTGATATGTATTGGCATGACTAAAATGATACCTGGGAGTAGTCTTAGAATTGCTGCACTGCACAGTAGAGCAGCTGTCCCTGAGATAACGTACTTAAAGTTGTCCTATTACATGAGTGCCCAGTAATGAGTAGCCTGCTGGTTAAGTACATGCCTAGACTTTCATCAAGCACTCAGTCTGGCAGGTCTCTTCATTTCAAAGTGTTTTCTCTAGTAATAAGAAAAAGAATCATGGATACGTACAAGCATACTCATTTGGTACTTCTGGAACGGAGAGTCTAAGATAAAAGGCAATAATTAATAATTAAATCAGTGTTCAAAGTGAAATGTTAAGAGCCATTCATCGGTATGATCATAGGTAACTTGTGATTTCCAAAGCGTTTAACCTCAGAGGTTTAGGGAAGCTTAATTAAACCTATTTGAATGAATGAATGGTTTACTTGAGTGAAACCGAACTTCACAGCTTTCAGATCATCTCAGCATAAATGAAGACAGTAGTTTGCAGGTGCATCAGACTCTGCACTGGTGTTTCATTTATGAGTGTTCGTGGAAAAGACAGGATGTGGGATTTAGTGTTACATTGTTCTTTCTGCTCTTTTTTTCTGTAGATCCAAGAAAAAATAATGAAAGTCTGCTCTAAACCAAGGGATATCTTAATTTAATGAAAAATATTCTTAAATTTTCACTGTAATCTAGCTTTACAGTAGATGAAATCAGTTATGGACTTAAAAAAAATAGCCTATGTTTAAATGCAGACGGTTTAGTGAAAAAGAGGAAAAACAACAAATACAGGTGTTGGAATTATGACATGGAAGTTTTGCATGAACTTAGAATTATTAGAAAAAAAGTATGATTCTGCCTGTTATATTCTCTACTGGTGCCCCAGGTGCATAAGAAGAGACTTTGGCACCTCCGTTGTCAGTTACACTGTTTGATAGGGTGGAGGAATTCCTACTTAACAGGAATCGGCCTATGTGATTCTGTCCTTACTTTATTTGAATCTCTTTTTACCAAATAAATTAGTATAACTTTCATTTCCTTAGCAGAATGAGTACTTTGGACAGCTAATGTGTTTAATACGGGCGCACTGATTTAGCCAAGTCATTTGTATTATGAAAACAGAGGTTCCAGACTACTCTCAGATGACACTTCTAATTTGTGAAGGAGTGGTTCTAATTTCAGAGCTGGTATAGACAATAGATCTGTTGCAGGGGAATGTATGAAATGGCCTGTCCCCTCCCTTGAAAAACTGGATAGGTATGTCCCATGTTTACTTGTATGCAAATGATGGCTGCTTGCTGTCCTCTTTGCAGTACTAGTTAGCCTCTCCAGCTGACTTTAATTCAGCAGTTACCTGATCAAAAGCTATATGGAGACCTTGTCAAGTAAATTGCTGTTCCTCCTCCACATCAAATCATTTCTAAAGGAAAGATCGCAAGTTCTTTAGGCAGGACTCTTAAAGCCCCAGAGGAATAAAAGCAAAAACCTTCTAAACATAGTTTGCTTGTACAGTTCTGGCATGCTTGCTATATCTTTGCAGAGGCAACTCTAATCAGAATGGTGATGAGTGTGATGCTGACTTTTGGTTCTGTGTCATATTCTTTGGCACAAAATAATTTCCGCTAGATTTTTGCTGATTTTCTAAAAAAAAAAAAAAAAAGGCAGAATAAGCCCAGTTATGATGAAAGTCTGTATCAGTTCTCTGTTAATAATCAACTGTAATTTTTAACTTAGTTTAAATTCATAAATTCATGTAGTAAAATATTAGAGCTTCTGGTATTCTTAGCTAGTATTCAAGCCAGCTCATGAAAAACTTCTTACAATCCTGAATTGGCTTTAGAAACTGATTTTATTAAAGAGAATTTAGAAATATACTGGTTTAGGCTGTAATGTGAAACCTGAATTTACATACAATATAACAGGTTTCAGCTCTAAATTTGAAGTGAGCAATTGGCCAATAACATTTAAAAAAAAACATTAAGTGTAACCAGAAACCATGAAGACCATGATTTCCTTTCAGCCTGATTCTGTAATCCGTACTAATTCATACAGTCCTAATCATGCAGACTTCTAAGCTGTTTTTCACTTCTATAAATGGTTTCACTTCTATAAATGGCAGAGAATTTTGGTTTTACAAAATTAAATGTTGTAAGATAGTTAATGGACATAAAATGCAGCACACAAGACTACAGTTAAAATTATCTCACTAAGAATGTGAGGCATGTCTGGGTGTGGACAGGGATGTGCAGTGATTTTTTGCATCCTAAATTCAGTGAAGAAAAGGATTGCTGGTGTCAATTTCAGAAAGTCCACCACAGTAAACCTAAAGGAAGATTATGTTATTGGGACCCCCTTACTTTAGTAGTGGTAATTTAAGAGGGAATAACCAAAGGTCTGTGCAATACCTTCTGTGATGATATTTCACAGTGTTAAATATAAAGAAGAAAAGCCAGAATTACCTGGGACTTTTAAAACCTAATCTTCTGTTCTGTCAGGGATCAGTAGAACCAGTCCGGGTATACTGCTTCATCTCCAGGTAGATGTTTCCCAGGAAAACAAAGCTCCCCTACATATATGTGCCAGCTTGGGATTATATTTAGCAGAAAGTGGAAGAGGATTCTGATTTTAATTAAGGCATACAAATAAATAACAATCTAGGCAATACTAAGATCTTACACAGGCAGTTTTGAACTGTCACCTGGGGCTTTCAAAATATGCAAAAATCATGGATACATTCCTGCAAGCAGTTTTGCAGCCTAGAGATTAAAATTTTCTGGGTTGCCTAGTCTAGTGCTGTTCTCTCTCATTCCATTTTTCCCCTTTAAGAAATTGAACTTTCAGGGAAGACTTCAAAAGTAGAAACCAAATTGAAACAAATAAGGATACCAAAGGCTAACATGCTGCACATATACTTTGGCAATTAAATAAAGGGAAATGACTTCCAAATCACTCACCTCACAGCTTCAGTAACTATAGCAAGTAATAACAAAATAAATCATGAAAATACTTGTTGCAAAACCAAGTTGGACAGTAAGTAGCTTTTGTTTCCTAATAAGAACAAATTCTTCTGTCAGAAGTAGCCTCTTTTTTACCTTTCAAAAGGTGGTCTCCATTGGGGAATACAAAAAGCTAAAACTACAGCACTTTGCTTGTGTAAATTAATTTCTGTGCCTCCTGTGCTGAGATGTATTCCCATAAAACATTCATAGACCCAGTCAGATGGTGGGCATGCAGACTTCGTACAAATGAATACAAAATACGCATTTGAAAATACAAATGTATACCCAGGCAGAAAATTACCTATCTAGAATGTGTATACCTGGACTGATGGCTAAAAAGAAAATTTTAAAACCACTAATGTTTTCAGTTTACTGAAAAATATCTTACTATGAGATGATAATACATCGTTCAGCCTGCAGTGGCTGAACTGAATAATACTTCTTAGTTTGGTTTGTGGTATTTTCATATAAGGATAAACCTCCACAAAAAAGACATCAATAATAAGGCGTGTATCTAGCGGTGTGAATTCCATTTCTGCCTTTCACTACACACAATGGGAAAAAAAGCAGAATATTAACAGGTTGCTTTGTAAGTTCTTTGGAAACAAACTATGCAGGACTAGCCCTATCCAGATGAGGTGATGTAAGAATTGTAGGACGGTGACACAGTCCCTGGTGTTTTGTGGTGAGACGCAAGAGTCCACAGTCTATAAATCTGCACATTATTCATTCAAATTCATGATAATCATGTGTTTTTATGATGAGAAAATATCTTGATTCAGCATAGGTGTGCTGGCTTTCCACTTTCCACTGTTAGATAAAAAATCAAGAGACATCAGTAAGTAAGCTACTGACCTCTGAGGCTAGTTTAAAAGGAGTTAACCACGCCTGTGGTTTAAAAAACGTGAGTCAGTAAAATGTGGATGTTGAAGAAAGTTAATGAACATTTGGGTGTGTTTGTTAAGTTTTGGTTTCACCTTTCTCTAGAATATGCCCCTTCAGGGTACATATTACACACTGCTTTGTGTGGTTGCAAGGATTCTTCTGCCTCACATACGTCCTTAGATGCTTGTTTTCTTTTTGATAACCTGAAGTTTACCACAGCACATTGAGGCAGTGGAGCAAAGTAGGGTGCTAACTCTTAGTAAGTCCTTGTTTCAGTACTCCTTCAGTATTTTGCTTTCCCACAGTAAAAGTAATAGGTTTCCTGACTGCTCTAATGTTGTTCTCTATATAAATTAATAGTATTTTTAAATGTTTTGAGGACATTTTAAATGCAATAGGAGAGCTTATTTCTGCTTGATGTAATACTCCATTTCTGACTGATAACTTTAGACATAGCATGTAAAAGTAGTAACTTTTCTATCTATTATTGTAACAGTATCTTGTTGAAAGAGTTCTGTAGCAAAACATTTGCTTTTAGTGTAATCATATTAATCTAAACTAGGTTCAGATAAGTCAAATGACCATCTTACATATGTCAAAAGGAGGGCATACTTAACCAGATGAAGAAGTACTTTTTATTGATAGTGATAGTGTGACTTTTAAGAAAAGCTTAGTATGATTTTTATCTGACCTATCTTTTAATTTTATCCTAGTGAAAGATAATATCTTGGGATGATACAAGCATCACCTAGTGTTAAAAGCTGATGTTAGTAGTTTTTGACCTAAAGCTAACTTAGAACTATTTCAATTTATGCAGTCACCTGCTGTGTTTCAGGTCATTAGTCAGCATCATTGTATTTTGAGCTGAATTGGAAATGAGAGAGAAATCAGAGAACAAAGTGAATTGTATGGTTTCTGGCAGTCTTGTGACGGTAATTGATCCTTTTTTTCCTTCTGCTGCAGTGAGAAAACACTCATTTTACTGCATAGTTTGTACAAGGCGAAAATTTTGTTTCTGGCATATAAGGTAGACTGATCTAGTGATTTTTACCTGGAGGTTTGATATGCAGAAGGTGAGATTTGGTTCTAGCCTCTCTTTTAGCCTTAATCACACCCTTCTGTAACAATTTTTGGTGTTAATATTCATCTGATGCTCTTAATTGCAAGTGCTTGGCAGCTTGGAAAACTAGATTATTAGTATACTTTCTTTCCTCAGTTTCATTAAAATAGAGAGATTTTTTTCTTGATGGTGAAATACTTGCTTAGTTTTATTTGGTATGAAAGTATGTTTTATTTCATTGTTACCAATTTCTGTAATTTTGTGTGTTTCCGTTAGATTAAAATTACAGATAATGGAAGCAATTTTTATAAGTCTAGTTTTAAAGTTAAGATAATGCATATGCGTTGAAAACTATCAATGCTGTATAACTTTCTATTATCAGTAATCACGAGGCCTCTCAGCAGGATCAAGATCAAATGTGCCAGATGCTGCTCAGGCATATGTGTATGTATTTCATCAAAATAAAATTTTAAATAAGAGTAATTTTTTCTTGTAGTCAGGTTCACACAGATCCTTATACACAACGCAGATTCCTCATAAACTTCAAGAAGGTTAATCTAATCTCTTTTTGTTGTTCTGAATTTCCACCATGGTATAAAAAATAAATTGCTTTTATGAAAGCAGAATACAGAAATGTAATTAAGTAAAATTGAAAAGTACTGTTTCATAATTAAGTGTATATTGATCTAACCTGCCTCTGATTAATCTTTTTTAACATATTTATTATAGAATTCGTGTTCAAAATGGTCTAGTAAAAGAGGATGTCAATCTTTCTGCTATAAATGATACTCTATTTCATTTACATCTTGACAGTAATGTATTTATAGGAAACTAATGCATCCTGTCTCCATGCTGCGTGACAGAAGCCATATAAACACACATTGCCTGTTTGTAGTTTATATGGAAACATAGTGCCTGTCCTTTCTTAGAGCAGTGAATAATGTTTCTTCTACAAATCACTCAAAAAGAACTAGGAAAGGAGTTTAAATTTCATGAGTGTCATATTTTCAGCCTGCCACTGATTCTTTGTAAATGGAGCACCCTCACTAATGCAGGTGATGCACAGAGACTGTATGAGTTTTTTTGGCAGGCTTTTTCCTCTTCTTGAGGAATTTGAGCTTTGAACCAGTTCCGCATTTGGGAGAAGGTGTAGCAGGTAGTTAATACCATGCTTCCATCTTTCATAAGCTCTGGATAAATTTAGGCTATGTAATAGCTTGTCGTGAAGAGCAGAGTGCTGTATTTTTCAATAATGTGTTTTATTGCCAGTCTTTTAAAAATTGTTCCACATTTCATATATATTTTAGATGCTTGTTTCTGTAGATCATGTATCTTCATTATAACAAAAAGTTTGACACTGCTGTAATTTAAATGTACCTGATTTACAGTGGAGTTTTTCTTTGGACTAGGATCAATAATTAGTTTTGCCTTCTGCCATCATGGGGTGTGTCCACACTAATGTTGTTTTGAATAGGAGTGTGATTTTTTGGAAGGAGATCTCACAGGTGTCTCCAGTTGTTATTTGCTTCAGCCCAGCTGTTCACAGCAGTCTCAGGGTAGATGACCTTGTTGAAACTGAAGTGAGTTATGTCTATCTGTGGACATTAGGATTCTTGAGCCAGATAAGACCTAGGCTGAAGTGTAGTTCAGTTTCCTGAATTATGAAGGTGTGAATTATTTTGCCACACAGATTCACTGCAGTACTTGCTAAAGTAGTACAGCCAGTGTGTACAACTCAAACCTCATGATGTTGAAGTCAGAGGAAGCTTATTAATTCCCATGACTTCAGTGACCTCAGGAGATTAATTCCTACAGCACCATTTTATTCAGAGGGTACACTTATCAAGACCAGGACTACCAAGTATCATTGCATTTTGGCTACATGTGCATAACCATCAAAACTGCTTTGCTGCAGCTGAGTGCTTCATCCTCCGAGAAAATAATTAATTCATTTTTAGCTAACTAATTTTTAAGATTGCTCATGATTTTTTTGTTTGTTTGTTTGGTACACTCTTTGAATGTCATGTTTAGATAAGTTTTAAAGGTGGGGTGTTTTTTTTTTTTTTTTTGAAACAGCAGCATGTTGAATTTGGTAGCACTGTGGCCAACAGAAGTCTTTTTTGAGTAGGAATATGTCAGAATTTTTTTTTTTGCCTTCAGCTTTCTCCTGTGACAGCACCTGATCTTACTACTGTCTAATACTTAAGAGTTAAAAGTGTTTGTAGTAAAGAAACAAGAATACTTCCTTCATAGGGGCTGTTCTACTGGGCTTTGCCCACCTTCAGCTGAGAGTCGTGATTCATCTACCAACAGCAAAGATCATCCCACACAGAAGCGCATAAATATGTAAAGTAATTATTTAAGACTACATGATTCAGCACTCTGTTAGATGAGAAATAGTTATCAACAATAATAAGCCTGTGGAAGTGAATGATAACGTGTTCATAATAGAAGGCAAAACAAAATCCGAAGTTCAGTAATACTTTCCAGGAATTCTCCTGTGTGTTTGGCCCCTGACACAAATAATATATTTTAAAGTCCTTTCATGTGGCTAAACCGACTTGGCTAATCATACAAGTAAAATAAAGGATGTGTGAAAATACTTAGAGGATTTATACTCACCTCAGGGCCTTGGACTGTGTAACTACTGACTGGTGAAACAGAAGGGAGTACTAGTAAAACAGCTATTTGGTTTATATGCCCTTATAATCCAACAGCTGTTGGATTTTCTCTTTAGAAAATTGTTATTGATAACTTGCCAACAGACTGAAGAGTTAGGATAGTTCTTAATCAGCTGCCAGATTGCTGTAGATATAAGGGTGCTAATGAGTGTACGAAGGCCTTTGGACTTAAGTGTTAACAAGGAAATATTCACTGGAATGAAGCAAGGTATTGGTTTACTATTTTATTGAGGGATTCCTAATGTACATGCACAAAAAAAGATGTTATCACAGAACAAGCAACACTCTGCCTCTTGCTTCAGACTAAGATGGCTGCCAGCTTAAATGGAAACCATTTGTTTTATCTCTGTTTTGCCTAAAGCTCCTTAAGATTGAGAGCAATATAAGGAAAGAAATGTAAAAAAAGAGTATCAAATGTATATTGTATCCTGTGGAATGCCTGTTGTCACTTACGAAAATAAAATTGAAACACTGCTTTTTATTTAGTGTATTCTTATGTATAGAAAACTTATTTTATCTTGCCAATCCACTGAGGACAACTGGCTAATTCTTAAATCTCTTGGAATGTTTTCATAATTAACCTGTCATGGTGAGGACAAGCATTGTAGAGCTGTATTTCAAGATAGGTCCATGGCATAGTATGTCATTAGAGTGTGTGCTTAGAAAAGCAATTTACAGAGATATTAAAATGGTGAAATTGCACTTAAATGTAAGGCTGTTTAAAACTATGGTTTCTAAACTGTGGTGGTTTTACCCGGCTAAACAGGCGACCTCCACCACAACCGCTCGCTCACTCCCCCTCCTCAAAGAAACAGGGGGAGAAAATATGATGGACCAGGGCTTAAGGGTTGAGATAAGGACAAGCAAGTTACTCACTAATTATCGTCACGGGCAAAACAGACTCAACATAGGGAGATTAGTATAATTTATTACTATAACTAGCAAACTAGAGCAGTGAGAAACTAAAAGCAAACTAAAAACACCTTCCCCCCATCCACCCTCTTCTACCTCCTCCCCCCGAGCGGCGCAGGGGAACGGGGAATGGGGGTTGCGGTCAGTCCGTATCGCTTCGTCTCTGCCGCTCCTTCATGGTCGCTCTCTGTTCCCCTGCTCCAACGTGGGGTCCCTCCCACGGGATGCCGTCCTTCCCGAACGGGTCCTGCGTGGGCTTCCCACAGGCTGCAGCTCTTCAAGAGCTGCTCCAATATGGGTCCGTACCACGGGGTCCATCCTTCAGGAGCAAACTGCTCCAGCATGGGTCCCCCACGGGTGGCAGCTCCCACCGGATCACCTGCTCCTGCGTGGGCTCCTCTCCACGGGCTACAGGTCCGGCCCGGAGCCTGCTCCTGCGGGGGCTCTCCATGGGCTGCAGCCTCCTTCAGGCCAGATCCACCTGCTCCACCGTGGTCTCCTCCACGGGCTGCAGTGTGGAAATCTGCTCCGCCGTGGTACCCCATGGGCTGCAGGGGGACAGCCTGCTCCACCATGGTCCTCACCACAGGCCGCAGGGGAACTTCTGCTCCGGCGCCTGGAGCACCTCCTCCCCCTCCTTCTTCACTGACCTTGGTGTCTGCAGGACTGTTCCTCACTCCTCTCACTCCCAGCTGCTGTTGCGCAGCAGTTTTTTTCCCCTTCTTAAATATGTTCTCACAGAGGCGCAAACAACATCGCTCATTGGTTCAGGTCTGGCCAGCGGTGCGTCCCTTTCGGAGCAGCTGGAGCTGGCTCTGATCTGACATGGGGCAGCTTCTGGAATCTTCTCACAGAAGCCACCCCTGTGGCCCCCCTGCTACCAAACCTTTACCACATAAACCCAATACAACATCCATTTCTGAAAAGAAGGCAGTGAGTTAGGTGCCAAATAAATTAGTTTTTAAGATTATATTTTATACCTCACTGCCCACTTACTATGCTTTTTAATTAGGCATTGGCTGTGTATTTGGTGAGAGAGTAACTGAAATCAGTGATGCAAAAGTTACCTATGCTACTTCACATCTTTGAGATAGCAGTGGAAGCAATGTGAGATTCCTTCCTAAGCGAAGGTGCCTATTTTCATTTTCTCTCTTTCTTGGGGGAGAACTTTCAGGAGACATTTAACTAGCGATGTTTGAAAGCAGATATAGGGAGAGTCAACTCTCCATTAAGAAAAAGGCTTTTAAGAATGACCTGTGACTTGCTAATGCTAATTTTGTTTCAGCTGTGCGATCAATACATTTACTGGCAAGCAGGAAATGCTACTGAAACTCAGACTTCTGTTGTGTTTGTCTGTGTAGTGAAAAATGGTAAATTTAACTTTTTTGCAGGAGTCATGTTGACCAAGAGAAGCCAGTAAATGTGATTTTTTTTTTAAATTTCAACAAAGCTTTCAATACTGTCTCTTACAGTATCCTTCTGGACAAAATGTCCAGCATACAGCTGGACAAGTAGAAACTATGATGGGTGAACAACTGGCTGACAGGCTGATCTGAAAGGGTTAGAGTAAATGGAGTTACATCAGGCTGGAAGTCTGTCACTAGTGGGGTTCCACAGGGCTCCATTTTAGGGCCAATTCTTTTTAATGTTTTAATGTAAAGGATCTGGATGCAGGAGTTGAGTGCACTTTGCAGATGACACTAAATTAGGAGGAGCTGTTGCCACTCTTGAGGGCAGAGAGGCCTTGCAGAGAGATCTTGACAAATTAGAGAGCTGGGCAGTCACAGACCTTATGAATCTTAACAAGACCAACTGCCAGATTCTGCACCTGGGACAGGCAGTCCTGGATGTATGTACAGACTGGGGGACAAGAGGCTGGAGCTCAGCCCTGCGGTCTCCAGCATAGCTGGCTGGTTGAGGAAGGTGATTGTCCTGCTCTGCTCTGTGCTGGTGCGGTCTCACCTCAAGCACTGTGTGCAGTTTTGGGCACTACAGTATAAGAAAGACATAAAACTATTAGAGAGTGTCCAAAGGAGGGATACAAAGATGGTGAAGGGTCTGAAGGCGGCCTGCAGCTTCCTCACGAGGGGAGCGGAGGGGCAGGCACTGATCTCTTCTCTCTGGTGACAGTGACAGGACCCGAGGGAACGGCATGGAGCTGTGACAGGGGAGGGTCAGGCTGGGTGTTAGGGAAAGGCTCTTCACTGAGAAGGTGGTTGGGGACTGGAACAGGCTGCCCAGGGCAGTGGTCACAGCACCGAGCCTGCCGGAACTCAAGAAGCGTTTGGACAATGCTCTCAGACATAGGGTCTGATTTTGGGTGGTCCTGTGTGGAGCCAGGATCTGGACTTGATGATCCTTTTGGGTCCCTTCCAACTCAGGATATGCTGTGTTTCTACGTATAATACCCTATGCTATGGAAGTGATGTAAAACCTTGTTTTTCTACTCTGCAGGGGAGTCTTGTTGCCAGGTTAAAAGTGTTAATAGCCACTTATAAGTGGCATTTAAGAAGAAAGTAAATTTATTTCTCTTTATTATGCCAGTTGTTTTGGTTATTTTTGTTTTGACAGTGTTTAATGCCATTGATGGAGACAAAAAACATAAACAGGAACCAGATTAAGAATCATTTAAGTCAGAGGTTTTGTTCTACTCCTTTGTTACCAGGATGATGGGGGTCGAGAAGCAGAACGTGGAGAAGGATGTTGATTTTCAGCCAAACGTGCTGTCTGTGCATGGGATGTGGAAGCGAGATTTTCATTATTTTGAACATTTCAGCACATAACAGCTGAACTGGCCTAAAGAACGAATAACCTGCTTTTAGCAAGTAAGAAAGCAGGCTACTTTCACAGAGCAGGTTAGAAAACTTGTCAAAGTATTCCAGCTCTTGTCTTCTCAGATATCTGAGTTACGCTTTCTTAGGAACACTGCCAAGCATGAACTTTACTCATTGTAAAACTATGACAGCATTCCAGAGTGGTTTAGGTTGGAAGGGACCTCTGGAGGTCATCTGGTCCAACTCACCTGCTCAAGCAGGGCCACCTAGAGCTGATTGCCCAGGACCACGTCCAGGCAGCTTTTGAGTAACTCCGAGACTCCAAGGAGGGAGGCTCCAAAACATCTCTGGGCAACCTGTTCCAGTGCTCAGTCACCTGCACAGAAAGAACCTGTTTCCTGATGTTCAGACAATGTTTTTTGACAGGGAATTCTTAAGTTCCATGCAGGGAGTTTTAGTTTTACCTTCATTTCCAAAGTATCCAGCCAGTGCTAAACCAAGCAGAAACCTTAGGGGAAGAAATGGCATTTTGAAGGTTCTTTAGATCGTGACCTTTTTCTGCTCTACTGGGAATTAAAAGCTTCAGGTAATTTTTGAGCAGAAGCATGTCAAAGTCAATAAAAAGTCTACACTGCTTTTTTTTGTTACCATTGCAGTTCTGTTACCTGTTGCATTTAACCTGTTGTATAATATTTTTACTTTTTTGTCAACGGTAGGAACAGAACAAGGACATAACTGTTTTAAGGGAATGAGGCTTATCTTGCAAAAACCCCAACATAAACAGAAGAGGCATAAAAGTTCATGATGTGATTTCTGTTGTCTGTTTAGCTGTGATAGAAAAAGATTTAACTATATGAAAGTGTGTCAGTGCTGAGAAACTGGACGTTTTGGGCTTTAAGCATTGTACAAAACGATTAGTTTTTAATTATGTCTTATAATAGTGGTAGAGCTAGGTGAATACAGCAATTAAAAGCGAAACTATTTTTCCCTTTGTATTTTCTCTTTCATTAACTTCCGGTGAAAATGAGAAAATATGATTTCAGTCAAACCTAAAACTGTGGATTTCCATTTGATTCTGCTTTTTATGTTACCGTTTATTCTTTCTATCATCCTTTCTCCTAAGTTTTGGGGGATGTTTTTGATAGTCCTGAAGCATTTTACTGAAGACTACAAGACTAGTCTATATACTTTTTTTAATCGTAATACGGTGCAAACTACTGTTGAGAAAAATGTCAACTTAAAATTTGAACAAAACCCTAAAATAAAGTATTACACTAATTTATGATGTAAAATTATAGAACTGTCACATAGCTTGGATTTGTTTTGAAATACTTCTGATCCAAATTTATATTAGAGTGGAAATAAGCATACCTGGTAAGAAGATAAAGTGGCCAGAAGGAACTTCCAGTGTTACACCAGAGTCACAAGAATATAGGGCTGGAACTGTTGCAATACAAGATTGAGAGATGAGTAGTACTGGAACAGTCTGAAGTGACAGTTACACATAAGGGCTTCTTAGAATGATTTATTGCATTGAGCTGTATATAGCTGCTTCAGATTTGCTTCCTGTAAATTATATGAAAGCGTAATTGAAATTAGGAAACCTTTATGAATGAATCAGTTTGGCAAGGAGAAAATGAAAAAATGCAATACTGTATGATTTTTTTCCCTTCTGATTCTCTTTTTTTTTTTTTTCTCACAACTTGCTACTGGTGATCTGCGTTACTGAAACTGCATTAAGTAATGATTCCTTCCTTTGGATTTACACAGAAGTACATAATCTTTTTTTCCCCCAGATTTTTAGTGTGTTTGTTTAAAGTTATTTTTACGTATTTATTAATGTTACGTGTCTCCCATCTTCTAAAGGTTTCTGAAGGTTGTTGGAATTGAAGAGACACAAATCAAATCCAAATACATAATGTATTTAACCAGTGTGGTGAGGGAGGACAGTGGAGAGCGTGGAGGGCTGAAAGGTGGTGTTGAAAGCACCATGTTAA
Source organism: Chauna torquata (assembly GCA_013399475.1). Taxonomy (NCBI): domain Eukaryota; kingdom Metazoa; phylum Chordata; class Aves; order Anseriformes; family Anhimidae; genus Chauna; species Chauna torquata. The sequence goes on along the minus strand of VXAL01018058.1, from coordinate 9,759 downwards.
GCATTTCATAGTTAAAATCTTACATGGACAGATACTGTCTGGGTTACATTTAGAAATGATGCTGAAATAGTGGTATAATTTACTAGAAGATTGAAGTTGTAAGGCTGACGTCACTTTACATCTCCACTGGCGGAACGAAGAGTTAAGGTGGTTTAATGTCAAAACCAAACCAACAGAGTTAAAAAATTATTTCAGAGCCTTGCATTCAGTTCCAAGCCTGCCTCTTAAAATCACTGTCTATAAACCAAAGGTTAAGGTACATTTACCAACAGTATGTTGTATTTTTTATTTTTGTGTGTTGTAAGCATTTGACACTGTTACTGCTATTGGACTTTTCTAGGAATATCATCTGACTTAGCTAATAAGTTTGTTAACTAGAAAACTGGGAAAAGAATCATAGTGGAAAAAAGAATCCAGAATAGTCGTAGAAGGAATAATCTGTACAGTAGAAAGGCCATGACACATAATTTTTATAAGATTCAGTTTGAATTCTCCTTCACAAAGAAGCTTGACCAGCAGGTTGAGGGAGGTGATTGTCCCCATCTACTCCACCCTTGTGTCCCTACCTGGAGTACTGTATCCAGCTCTGGGGCCCCCAGCACAAGACAGATGTGGACCAGTTTGAGCAGGTCTAGAGAAGAGCCAGAAAAATGATCAGAGGGCTGGAGCACCTCTCCTATGAAGAAAGGCTGAGAGAATTGGGATTGTTTTACCTGGAGAAGAGAAAGCTCCGGGGGGGACCTTGTTGCAGCTTTTCAGTTTTTAAAGGGGCTTATAAGAAAGAAGGAGAAACTTTTTAGCAGGGCCTGTGGTGACAGGACAAAGGGTAACGGTTTAATCTGAAAGACAGTATATTTAGTTCAGATATAAGGAAGAAATTCTTTATTCAGAGGATGTTGAGGCACTGGAACAGGTTGCCCAGAGAAGCTGTGTATGTCCCATCTGTGGATGTGCTCAAGGTCAGGTTGGAAGGGGCTTTGGGCAATGTGATCTAGTGGAAGGTGTCCCTGCTTATGGTAGGGTGGTTGGACTACATGATATTTAAAGGTCCCTTCCAACCCAAACCATTCTACGTTTCTATGGTTCTGTGATTTTGCACATTTTATTTTTATTTTTGTTTAGTTTTGACGTCTTCCTCCTTGCTAGAGGGATAAGTTACTGCTGTTCACTTTTGTAGAAGTTTTAGAAGTATTCATCCAGTGTTTTGGTTGTGCCCCACTATTCATAGGGAAATGAAGAAGATACATGTATTTTTTTCCTAGAGTTAAATACAGGAATAATAAAGGAATATACACTTATAATTAAAAAGTTAAGTCCAGTTGACCAGCATCTTGGAAGACATGCCACCTGCAATCTTCTGTTCAAAAGTAATAGAGTATGGTGGGTGTATACATTGGAACACATGTAACACTGAAGGTAATTTTGCATTCTTAGAAATTTATTCAGGAGTAATGTACAGAATTACCATGCTCCTGTTTCCTGGCACAAGACTTCTGGCTGCTTTTTAAAAATTCGGTTGTTTTTGTTTCTTTCTTTCTTTCTTTTAGTGCTGGAGCCATAGCTAGTTACGTTGTACACTGTCTCTGTACATTGACAGCATAAGATGGTCTCTATCGCAAAGAACTTACAAGTTTCAAGTCTGCTAGACGGTTAGCTCTGATTTGGTACATAAACAGAGACAATTCGCTATTTATCTGCTGTCTCATATAATATACATGTTATGTAATCAACCTGAACTCTTGCAGGTGCAGATGGCACCTAGAGAGAGGTTAAAGCAGAGTGGAAATATTTAGTTAGCAAAATTAAAAAAAAAAAAAAGAAAGCACATTGTCACATGGAACGGTAATATAGATATTTGTTGTGGTTTAGCCCCAGCAGGCAGCCAAGTACCACACGGCCACTTGTGCCTTCTCCCCAGGTGGGATGCCTCCCTCCCAGCAGAATGGGGAAGAGAATGGGAAAGGTAAAAATGTGACAACTCATGGGTTCAGATAAAGACAGTTTACCAGGTAAAGCAGAAGCTGTGCACACAAGCAAAGCAAAACAAGGAATCCATTCGCTACTTCCCACGGGCAGGCAGGTGTTCAGCCACTGCCAGGAAAGCAGGGCTCATCACGCGTAA
>VXAL01018057.1:0-10007 GCA_013399475.1 Chauna torquata | reverse complement strand
TTCCAGCCTAAATGATTCTGTTTTTCTGTGATATTATTACACCAGGCTTGAGTCCACAAATCATCTTCCCTCATTTACAAGCAAAGCAGAGCGTCTGGTGCAGAACAGATACAGGCCTTTAGTTAGCTCCAGTCCTTTGTTATGTCTCCCTGAGATCTTACTCTTCTCCAACGTTAAAGTTTTCTAAAACCAGGATTTTATTTTATTTTTTTTTATCACATTATCAGTTTGTAGCTCCTAGTACATCCCTAGAAAATGCTCAGGTCAGTGTTTACAGCTCTGGGTAGAGATAAAGTAATGAGTTCCTAGCTTCTAGGCAGAATAGTTAATTTTTTCCTTGTAAAACAGTTAATGCAAAGGCAATGAAAAGTGGTTTACGCTTTCCTCACAGGTCTAGGTTGGAAGGGACCTCTGGAGGTCATCTTGTCTAACCTCCCTGCTCAAGAAATGCCACCTACAACAGGTTGCCCAGGAGAGTGTCCAGGCATAGATATTAAGCAGGCTGAGAGTCCATGATGATATTTTGGGGTATTTGCAAGCACTGTGGTGATTGTGAGACAAGTGTGTGTGTGTGTGTGTGTGCGCGCATCCGTTTTCCAGCAAACATCATGCTGGACTAGCCAATGAGTAGGAGGAGACCTGTGTAATGTGTGAGAGAGCCTGGACAGGTGTATTCAGCTGAGGGTATGTGCTGATATTCAAGGGATCTGCAAATGTGGTTGCGCTTCTGAAACCTGGGAGTTAGGTTATGTACTTTGACTAGTGAACCTCAATCTTGATCAGGCAGAGAGGATGATCAGGACTTTGCCATCTGTCCTTTTGTTTTATGTGAGTATGCTGTCTGAGGCAGTTGGTGTGGCCAGCTGTTTTAGTGTCTTCTGTGTGTGTGCCTCTCTGGAATACACAATCAACCTCCCTAATGGACGAACTTCTAAATGTGAAAACAGCGGTCATATCCGTTGACCTGGGACAGAGACCCCAGGTCTTAAGGTGCACCAGGCTGTCACATGGTGGCTTTGTAACATCCACCATTAACAGATAGAGTCTCTCAAGATATTAAACTACTTTTTAAGACTTGGACACAGCTTTCAGCATTCTGCAGCCCTCCTGATTTCAACATATTATTTTTCTTTCTCAGTGTAATTAAACTCTACAGTAACTGGAAGCTGTCTTGGGCAGTAACATGGAATTTTTCCGTCCTCCTTTACATGGCTATATTAGAATGAAATGAATCATAACCTACAAGTGATACCTTGTAAATGTTTTTGTGTGTTTTTTGTTGTTGTGGTTTTTTTTTTTTTTTCCCCTACTATTAACTATAAAGGGAGTCTGGAATGATTATTTCAGACATAAATATTTCTACTTTAGATGTCTGTTTTTGATTAGATAAATCCCACTGTCACCAAATAGATTCTGCCCTTGTAGCTCACTCAAGGTTGAATGAGGGAAGAAAACCGTATCAAATAATACGCTTGCAAACTCAATATTGCACTACTTCAAAAACTGCTAAGCAAACAAACAATCATCTGAGAACTACAGGTATATTTTGAAAACTCTTAAATAGTAAAGATTTATTAATAAATAAAAAAATGGGAAGCAGTTTGCTAGAATGAAGCTGCATGTTGTGTATTTACCGTATCTGTATATGGTGTAAAGTTTTAATAATAGGGTTCTTCTAGTGCTTGAAACTTTCTTTTATTGATATGCAAGTGTGTCTGTTCTCATTTTACAGACTAGCTAGAACAATATTCTTCTGTTTGATGACATAATTACCTGTCCCATTTTGTATTCCTTGTCATGAAATCAGATCTAATTGTACTTTTGACTCACATCTGAGTCAAGAGCTGTAGGACAGAGGAACAGTATGGTATCTTTGACCTAACTGTTTTACTGAACTTTGTATAGATTCAAGGCCTGCAAATTTTTCTCAGAGCTGTGATGAACTGGTTAATACAGTGATCTGAAACAGCTTTTGCCAAACAAAATAGCTTAAATTTAAAATGTGAATAACAACTGGAAAAAAAAAAAAGTTTCAGTTCAGCAAAAGACTTATTGCATGTCTCTCTTACCTGAAGATTTATATAGGACAAACTTAACTGAAGATCCCAGGTATGGAAGCTTGGCTTCAGCTAAGCTTTGAGTCCAGCTTTAGGAAGAGTGTCCCTTTATAAAATTAACAAAAATCTTTCTCTTTGCAGCTGTGATTGAAGCTTGATCAAACCAGTTTGACAGCTCTGCAGGAGTGCAGGGATAGACTTCAAAGCCTTTAGTTTTCTGCATTGTCTCAGGTATTTGCTGGAACAGCTGCTATCAACTAATTGTCTCCCTTCTATATATGCTGTCAGCTTCTGCTTCAGTTAACACCTTAGACTCATCAATTAAACAATACCAAACAACTAAGAGATTGAAAATACAGTATGTATGAATTATTATATAGTCCCACTTCCTTTAGCCTTTCTCTACTGAAACTAGCACAGAGTTTTCATAAAACATAATCATCTGATGTGATTTGTTTTCGACTTATGACTACATTTTTGTCATCATGTGACATTCAAGCAGGGAAGAGAAAAGGAAACAGCAGCTAAAATAATCTATAGTGTACAAATGAAACAATTCTTTATTGTAGATTCAGTAATCATTTTGTCTTATGCTATGATAGTCAGATCGTAGAAGTACTACTGCATCAAGTTAGGTCAACATTTGAATGAAAATCCTCCAAGACAAGGTGAAAACTACATGAAATAGATGTAGAAGGTGAATTATGAAACCAGCAGCTGTACTGAAGGGCACGTCAGCAGAATAGTAAAATAAACTGAAGAGAATACATCTTTCTCATTGTGCTTTTATTATTATTATTATTATTATCCAGCAGGTATCTCTATTACTTTAAGAAATATCTAGCATCTTCTTTCATTGCTGAAATGAAGTCTTGCTGAGGTGGATAGTGGTCATGCTTTGCTGGAGATGTTTGGAAGAAATTTCCATGAAGTGCAACTCAACACACCGGTTCTAACCAGAGGTATTATATCCCTGAATGACTGGCTCTTGGAAACTGGGAGACTATAGGGAAGTATGACTATATGTTCTTCTTCACTTCCGTAGGTGTCCATTTCTTGGGCAGGAAAAGGGTTTAAAAAGGCCTTTGATCAGAACCATTGTGGCTGTACCTATGACTAAATAGGTCTAAGATCTCAACCACCCAGCTGTCCTGTGTTGGTCCTCTCTTTCTCTCCGCCAGCCCACTCTTTACAGCATCACTAGCTTTCCTCCCAGCTCCTGAAGGGGCTGAAGGCCCTTTTTTCCTGCACACTTATCTTCTGATATTCAGCATCTCCCTGTGGGCTGGGGCATTTGGAGGTGCAGGAGCTCTCTAAGGTCCCTCATGGCAGGGCCTGGCAGCCTGGGCAGAGGCTGGGCTGGGACCTGGGCCCGCAAGTGGACCCAGCTCAACAAGGCCCATGGCCAGTCAGGGCTGGGCTGTGGGGAGCAGGAGACTGGCCCTGCTGCGGCCTTGCTGGGGCAGGGGCTGATGGCCCTGGAGGCTGAAATGGGATCCTGGGTCATGGGCAGGTTTGGCAGAAGCCCCAGAGGGCTGGGGAGGGGCAGCCAGGGTGACTTTGCATTGTCAAAATCACCATGGAGTAGTTTCCTCAAAGTCTTTCTCCCTGCAAGATCATTTCAGCTATGGAAGGAAAGGACTGAAGAAACGCTTGCACTATCACTACAGATTTGTGAAACACAAATACTCTTTTGTCCAAAGGCTTTTAGTAGTCTCTTTGACCATGTTTAGTGGAGTCACAACTCTTTTTTATTTGGCTTTGCTTGACATAAGTGATATGAATATATTAGGAAGGTGCTTGTAAGATTTGAAGGTGAGGGCTTTCATGAGGAGATATTTCTTGTTTCGCGGACATGTTTTACATTTTTGATAAATTCTCTTCTGTTAGCATGTCAAAAGCACAAAAAACAGTCTTTAAAAAATGAAAGAAATAGAAACAGTATTAAATTTACATTTCAGAAAAAAATATATTGTAATAACCTTCCCTTGCATCCACAAACTTTACCAAATACTATCTCATTTTAGATTTCCAAATGCAGGAGCATCATTCAGTAAACATTAAATCATGTTATATGTCTGTCATTTCTACTTGTCTCACTTGTACCACTCTTCAAAAATTCCCCAGTAAGAAAAGATAACAGAGATTGAAGTAGAATGACTTTTGACAGGCAAACTTAAACTCTTGTAAATTAATTCATTTTGCCAAACGTATACCTTAAAGCTTAAGTGAAATTCTTTCTGTTGGCAAACTATAGACCCAGATAATGTAATTTTTGTTTTGTTACATTTGTATAAAATTGAGGTGACCTTCATTTCATTCACTCAGTGCTTTAAACTTTTTCTTTTCAATTCAGTTCTGTCATTGATTCAAAGAGAGAAAAAGTGTTTAGGATGATTTATGTTTACATGAAATATCATCATGGAGAGGATTGAACAGATTACAGCTACTTAATTGGACTACTGGAAAGTTTGCTAAACCTCATTTGAAATAGTTTAAATATCCATAATTTAATTATATTTGTATTTTTCAACTACTTACTGTAACTGTTGGTGTTTGTAATTGTTTGTTCTACATAGAAAGACATCCTGGAATTTCATTATAATACTGGTGTGCTAGATTTCTGATGTGGTGGTTATAAGCATTACCCTCCTTCACATGGAGGTAATCAAAGACCCATGATGGACCAAATGCATCATCCACAAACCAGACTCTGTAGTCCGTTTTGACAGTAGTAAAGTAATTTGTTTATAAATCTGTTTTCTCTTTCTCTCCTGGAGTCGAGCTCTGTCTGAAGAACAGATCAAAATCCAATGGAAGCACTCAGAGATGCTGCTACAATTATGGTTGTCATTTCATAAATTTTTCAACTTAGTTTCACTGACTGATTCAGGACAAGAGAACTGAATAAGAAACAGGAATATATTTCAGTGATGGAGGATGGCAGTGAGAATTCCAGCCAGCTTTGCCACTTTGGATTCTCAAGTTTTATTCTGTCGCATCTGGTTCATTCTCTGAAGTTTATTAAGAATAGTAAAAGTGGAAAAGTGTGATTTATTATACGCAGGATGTGCAGTTAGCCACTGTTCGTCAGTGTTATTCTTGGTCGTATCTGCTTTGTCTCCAGTGTTTTCTTTCTTTAGCAATGGCACTTCAGTGCTGATTCGGATGTTGCTTTTGATTTGAAACTGTGTGTTGTATGGAGCTGGAAATTTGTTATCTGAGACATTCTATATCTTCCTTCAAAACTAACCTCGTAAACTACAGTTAGCGGTCTGTACATGTAGATGTGTAAGATAACATCAATTAAGTTCAGATAATTAAAGTTTACTCTATCTAATTGTAGATGCTATCTACAGCATAGGCCAGTAGACCTGCACGTACAGTAGAGTCATCTACCCTATGTGCAGCATCTTCTGAACATCTGACTTACAAGCAGATTCACTTCTCTATTGATTTTATGAAGTGCACACATACCTTTGAGCTCACTTTTTTTCTCAACTACTTACTTATCAGAGACATAGGGAAGTTTTGACTACAACCAATATACTGTAGACTAATTTAGTGGAGTATGATTTTTCATCTTTCTTTTGAAGAAAAAAAAAAGGAAAAAGGTTCAGTGGGTAATTTTTCTGGTTTGGTCTGGGATATGTAGGATACTAAATAATTCCACATTGATAGAGATATGGTATCAGTTCCACATTCCCCTTAATATTTGAGGAAAGAAAAGATAGTGTTTTAATTAAATAATAATAAAAGATTTAATAAATCCTTTTTTATTCACAAAATCTCAGGAAAGCCTACAAGGTTACCTGAAAATTAAGTATAATACAATTTACACAAACAAACAAATGAAAAGTTACTTTTACTTTTAAAAGGGACAAGGCTAAATATTTCTGGAAACTTGCTTTTTAAACATCAAATACTAAAAAAAAAAAAAAAACCAAAAGCAAAAACAAACCGACAAACAAACAAAAACAAAAAAAAACTATACCAAAGTTCAATATATTAAACCTAGTCACCATTTCTGAGAAATCTACGTGGATAAAGAGGTGAGTATGACAGAGAACACACATCTTGTCATATTAGAAAAGTGCATTATAAGAATTTCATTTATTTCACTTTTCAAGTTCAAGAGTTAGGTATTAAGAGAAAATGACAAGACATGCGAGCTTAAATTGTCTAAAGTCATGTTGCAGGAGACCACTATTAGGGCCATGATTGAAGCCATTTGGCAATTTCAAACAACTCTGAATGTACCTACCAGATACATGATGTGATTCACTGTATTATGTCCCTCCTGTCAATGGTGATGGCACTTTTATTCGCATTTAGAAGTACTGCAAGTTCCTGTCCCTTCAACTACATGAGTCAGACAAAGTATTATTCTAATGTAGTGACGTTTACTATCAATTGACCACATTCCTATTAAAATATAGGAGCATTCTAGCATTCTAAGACTAGTGTGGAAAGGAATACATTAGGGAGAAAATTCAGCCCCACAGTCTCCCAGAAGGTTAGCTTATACACGTGCAGTGAAGACGTTCTTTAGTGTAAAAGAGAGATAAAAGTTCTGTGAAGTTTGCGTATTTCCTGAAGACTCCCAATCATGGCAATTCAACATGGGAGGTAGATGAGGCATAAAGAGTAGATCCACATATGCATTTTTACCTATGTATGTATACTGTCCTTAAGCAGAAACAGAACAGCACAAGAGCAAGAGCTGTCAGTTTCCAGACTGCAATGGTTTTGTTTTCCATTTAATGGTTGCAGTTCTTCAGTATGAAGGGGTTTTTTTTGGTTTGTTTGTTTGTTTTCTAACATGCTTTAAGTTAATCTTGTAGTTAGTGATTTGTTGATTTGTAGCTCATTATCAAAAATGTTCAAATACTTAATACAAAATAAAGAGTCCTAGGTCATCAATAATTAGATATTTAATTAATCATTAAGTTATTTCCTAATTTTAAGGCTTATTATCATCTAAAGATAATTTTGCTATAATTTGTGGGAGTATTGTCAGGAAAAAAAAATGAATAAAATGTACTCAAATACTTCATTTACAGTTTTGTGATATTCACATTTAAAAACCTTGAACATTCAAAACCTAGTTCACAGGAAAGGAATGATTTGGAAACTGAGGAATACACACTGCATCAGTAAACTTTATTCATCCATGTAAGAAGCTCCATAAGCTAGGATTGCAAGCCTGAGTGTAGAAACTTTGACATGGATACAACGAGCTCAAAGACAGCACATCTGATTTATTGAAAGCCTTAAGATTATATGTGATAATAATAAAGCCAAACAAACCTGATATGGCAAAGTAAAAATCTTGTATTTATTTGCAAAATTCTCTCTGAGGGAATGTAAGAGCCAAGATTTTCAATTTGCTAAGGTGTCTGCATAGGAACTAGATATCTTCACTCAGTGTGTTCAGAGGCAGACTGTAGGAAGTCATGGATTAAAGCTGACAGTATTTGAATGACGTTTATTTCTCCCGTATAGACAAAGTAAATGTTTTTACTGTGTCTTATGGCAAAGACTGGTTACAGAGATCGGATTTTTTGTTTTATTTTTTTTAAATATCCCACATCAGTCAGCATGAGAAGCAGTTTTCTCATGATTCGTGGGTCTTCAATGCCAAGAAAGCAGTAGATGCTGAACAAGTTTCATGTATTGCACACATTATGTGGAGTTATTCTGTACACTTTCAGTGTCACAAAATTCTACATGCTCATGGAACATACAAGATGTTTGGGCTATGTCTCTGCTAATAAATCAAACAAAACGGGGGAACTTTTCCAGCATCAGAATTCAGAGCCCTGTAAGATCATACATGTCAGGGCAAACATAATTTAAATACAGCAGTCATCACTGTGTTCTCAGAATCACAGAACGGTTGAAGTTGGAAGGTCATCAGGAGGTTATCAGGTCCAACTTCCCTGGTCAAGCAGGGACACATAGAGCTGGTTGCCCAGGAGCATGTCTATAAAGCTTTTGAATATCTGATCACCACCCTCTGGGTCCAACCATTCAGCTCGTTTTCAGTCCACCTCTCTGTCTGCTCATCCAGCCCACGCATCACCAGCTTCTCTATGAGAATCTTATGTGTGAACTGTCTCATTGACTTTACAGTAGTTTCAACTGTTTTGCTTTATTTGTATGTTTGTTTCACTCACTGTATGCTTTGGAAGGAGTAACTAGCTGTTCTCATGATAAAACCTAGGTAGGGCTTTATTGTGGTTTAACCTGGCAGGCAGTTAAGCACCACACAGGCATTTGCTCACCACCCCCCCAAANGCCACCCCAGTTTTATTGTTCAGCATGACATCACATGGTATGGAATATTCCTTTGGTCAGTTTGGGTCAGCTGTCTTGGTCCTCTCCCCTCCCAGTTTCTTGTGCACCCCCAGCCTCCTCACTGGCAGGGCAGCATGAAAAGCTGAAAAGTCCTTGCTCTGTATAAACACTGCTCTGCAGCAACTGAAAACATAAAAACATAACCACTATTTTCATCAAAAATCCAAAACACAGCATTGTGTGAGCCTCTGCAAAGAAAATTTAACTCTATCCCAGCCAAAACCATGACAATATCCAGCCCTTATTCCATACTATTTCATGTTCAGGTCCCACACTTTCCATCCAATACATCTTCATTAATCACCACCCCTTGATTTATTCACAGATATCATTCTGTTAGTCCAAGGACCACCCATATGAAATGTCCATAGCATGTTCATAAAATATTCACTGAGTTCTTATACTCCATGACTTAGCTTCTGACTGTCATAACAGGACAGGAGAGTTGGTGTATCGTGTTGGATTGGTGCATGCTGAAGTCAGTTCTGAGTCCATCACTGCTGTGCTTGTCAGGTTCTACCAGAATTCATTCATCATTATCTGAGTGATTCTTACTGTTAATACCATTAATATGACATATAGCATGGCATATAGCAGCCATAGTAGTGATAACAGACAGTATTATACAACAATTAATATCATACACTTCCAATCATTGGCTATTCTCACCCAGGATCAAATCCCCTTGAGGTACACATCGGACTTCCCCATCCTTCCGCATTACCCGCAAAGTGCACCCAGGTCCTTGAGCAAAAACAATCCCACAGATGGGTTTGCGTTTGCCTGAGGCAGGAATAACCCAGACTCTCTTCCCCAACATGTTTTTTATGTGCACTACAGGGACTTTATCCTCTTCTACAGTATGTAAACGGTTTGATTGGGCAGGTCCAGCTTGGTTGGCAGATCTCCTAGTGTTGACTAACCAGTTGGCCTTTGCTAAAAGTGTATCTCAATGTTTGAATGTTCCAGCAAACAGTTGCTCTCAGTGTAGTCTTTAACAGTCCATTGTATCATTTGATTTTTCCAGAAGCTGGTGCATGACAGGGCATGTGATATACCCATTCAATGCCATGCTCTTTGGCCCAGGTGTCTATGAGGTTGTTTCGGAAATGAGTCCCGTTGTCTGACTCAGTTCTTTCTGGGGTGCCATGTCGCCATAAGACTTGCTTTTCAAGGCCCAGGATAGTGTTTCTGGCGGTGGCATGGGGCACAGGATATGTTCCCAGCCATCCGGTGGTTGCTTCCACCATTGTAAGCATGTGGAGCTTGCCGTGGCAGGTTTGTGGCAGTGTGATATAATAAAACTGCCAGGCCTCCCCGTATTTATATTTCAGCCATCATCCTCCATACCAGAGAGGCTTTAGTCGCTTGGCTTGCTTGACTGCAGCACATGTTTCGCTATCATGGATAACCTGTCTGTGGCCAGGTCCATCCCTCGGTCACGAGCCCGTCTATATGTTGCATCTCTTCCTTGATGGCCTGAAGTATCACGGGCCCTCCAAAGTATAAGTAATTCACCTTTATGTTGTCAGTACAGGTCTACCAGAGTCACTTCGATCTCAGCAGACTGATCCACCTGCTGGTTGTTTT
>VXAL01018054.1:4825-20122 GCA_013399475.1 Chauna torquata | reverse complement strand
AAGAAAGAAGAAAAAAAAGGAAATTGCACGGAAGAGAGTAAACTAAGTTTCCTTAAACTGTTACTCTGCCCCTGAAGCACTGTTTCAGGGTATCCTCTGGTTCGAGCATTTTCTGTTTCTATATGTATTCATGTAATTTCCCTAAAGACAAATCCTTTTCCCTCTACAAACATTGCTTCTCTTTAAAGTTGCATATTTGTCTGTTTCTGCTTTCTAATGTGGGACTACAAATGTTTCTGCTTTCTAATGTGGGACAAAATTGGATTCCCAATAGGAGTACTCAGTTGTGCAACTTAGCCTAGATCATATTGTAACAAGCCTCTAGGATATATAACCATATGCTTGCATAATGTCTTGACTGAGATTCCTTTACAGTAGTTGTATCTCAGATGGAAACTTTCTTACAGAAGTTGTGACAGTGCTCCAAAAAAACACATCTGAAAGGAAGGGTGAAATAGGAGGAAAAGCTAACCAAAAATCTGAAGTCCTAAAAAGCTGTAGTTTTGGTTAAGTTAATGTGAAATTTTCTTCAAAATTACTCATAAAATCCTAATTTAGACAGAATGCTGTCAGACTCTTTAATTCTTTTAGTTTTTTGTGCAGACTAGAAGTTATTAAAAGAACAAAATTGTGTTAGGTGTCCTGACCTAGAAATATTTTACTTTTTAAAATCAGCCAAAAAAGCAACAAACACAAAACAAAAATATTCCCCAAATTGAACTTGTCAGCATATTGGAAGGTGTAGTTGCTAAAAATATTGACTCTCTCTTTATTATCCTAATTCACAATGGTCTGTTTTATCTTCTGTTTAGTAAGAATCCAATTACTGCACATGTGCTTACTGTCCTTGCTGTCCCATAAATAACTTCTTCTTAGCTTTCTGATCATACCCTACCAATTCTATATTTTGTCAGCAAAAGTCCTGATTTTAAAAATAATCCTTCAGCCATCTGCTTGCCTATATGTGCTACACATCACTGAATCTTAGTTTCCATGCAGGTTTTATAAACAATACAACAAACCTTGAATGTGTTTTTACCCATAATTAGCATTTTACTACCACATTAAATTGATCACAGGTAAACTGTTCCATTTTGGTGGGTTATTTTGATTATAATCAGACTTCTTGCTGGGAAATGATTTTGTAGGCAATAAATTCAGGTTATAAAGAGTTTCCTTCCCTTCTTTTATAGCAAATACGTTATTTTAAAGGTCATCCTTGTCACTGTACTAAAACAGATCTCAGGCTAGCAAATATAAAACATCCTTTGGAGCATCTATCAACGTTTATACTGGGTTAGGGAACATTATCTTAGCTGCTTCATCAGTTTCGACTACTGATGATGTCATTGGGTCAGCTATTATGGGCTGGGTGTAACAGGAGGGGAAAGAAATGTCTGAGAACACTTCATTTGTGATCAGGCTTTCACATAATGGCAGTGTAAGGTTTTCTCTTTGCTTTTCAGGCATCAGAAAAATATTAAGTTTCATCCATTCTCACTGGAAAAAAAACATATTGAACTACACTCAGCTGTCACTTATACACATTAAATATTGATTTGAGGTAGAGGTGTGTGAGGAAAACTGGGTGCAGGATATGTTCCCATATGCTGGGTACAATTAGTGCTTTTCTTTCTTTTTTTCCAAAATGTTCAGTATCTCCAAACTGGAACTTAAACACTCACAAAAAAAAGCAGTACCAAACAAGCCAAAATAAAGCTATCTCTGCATATCTTGAGAAAAGACAGTCACTAAAATACAGGTTTAACTTGTGCACTACAGTATCTACCCTACTCATAGTGCAATTGAGAACTCATCAACAACTTGTTCCGATATGGATAATTTATAATATCCATCTTAGAAATAAATGAAGTTGTATTTCTCTTTGGTGTCAGTGGTATATATGGAGTTGTATATATGTATATATAGTTGCATATGTGTATATATGTATATATGGAGTATATATGCATATAGGGAGTTGGAGATGGAGTTCTCCATATTGAAATGGGAAATCTCTTATAAGATCTAAAGCAGTGCTGTTGAAATTCAATCCGTTGCAGGTAAGGTGTCGAGTGTCATGAAAGCCCATCAAGTCTATGAAACTGAGGAACCTAGATGTTCTGAACTGTATTGTTTTATGTGATATTGAGACAGTTTTTCAATTACCTCACTCATTTTCTGCACTGGGGACGAAGTATGTTTGCCTTGATATGCTTGCAGTTTAATTTTTCCTGTTTCACTTAAATAGTTATACATCTAAAACTTTCAAAGTCAAATGCAGGATGCAGTATACAGACAAAACTCATATGAGAAAATTTGAAATGCTTCATGATTTTTCAGTGTGAATTTCTCTTCATTCAAGCTACAAATTTGCTAGGAAAATAGTTTTGTTTGGTTTTGGTTTTGGTTTTGGTTTTTTTGTTTTGTTTTGTTTTGTTTTTGTTTGGAAAATTATAACTGTTTTTAAAAATGAAGGAAGATGGAGAATGATAGACGAAAAGTTTTAAACAACTATCTAATTACCAGACCCAAATACATCCTGTGATATTTTTCTCCTGGAATACATCTGTATACATGAATGTATCAACTCTTTGGCAAGTTCAGGAATGCCAGAAGTAAAACTGTGTCACAGATCTTGATGGAGATGGGTGAGTAAACTCTATTTAAAATCTCTGATTTGTATTCTATATGAAAGGTCTTCATGAAGGAAAATTATCTGTCATGTCAGCTTAAATCTTGGACATGAAGTGTAACTGTTTCTGCACCCCATGAAAGTTCGAGCTTTGATGTTTTGTGCCCCATTCAGCTGTAGTTGGCTGCCCACTATAACGAACCACAGCAAAATAACATGCTTTTGTGCCACAACATATTTGTAGCACAATCCCAGAATGCACTGAAGAAAATAAACCAGTTCTTATATATATATATATTTTTTTTAGTTAAAACAAATGTATGCATGCTGATACATTTTTGCTACATGGGATGGGCTAAGGCAATTACTTGTGAACACCAGAAACATAACTGCCTATGAGGAGACTTGATAAATCTGGAGATCTATCTAAGATACATACACAATTTCTACTCATGTGCTCCTCAGTTGCTTAGGGGTTTATTTTCACTTTGGGAATGGTTACTTTCTTTGTCACTTCAAATACTTGGTAGAGTTTTGTAATAGATGAATCTTTCCAGTAAAATGCTGAGTAAATAACCAATATTCATTATCTGTAATCTGTTGCGTAATTTTTGCTTGTTTGATTTTGCTTGTTTGTTTGTTTGTTTTTGTAGCAATAGGTCAGGTACTATTTTTTGCAGTATTTGCCCAGTTGTATGTCCAATGTTATAAATAATGAAGTATGCCTAAAAGGTTCGTTACCTTTGTGATCTGACCCAGACTTCTATAGCCCCTGGCATCATAACGTAAAAAGTTAATTCTTTAAACTATTCTGTATTTCAATTCATCGCTGTGTTATATTTTGAAATAAGCTGTTTGTCGTCTGTATATACAATGTGGAAATGTATTTTAATTGCCTCACATAAATTTAGGACAGAGCACTTTATCCTCAATTTCTTCTCCCCACCCCCAGCCTGTTAACACCAGTGTTCGAGCTTATGTGCAAGAATTTTTCATCAAAAACTCACTTAGCCCACAGTATATGGAGCTGACTGGCTCCTCTGCAGTAAGTGGAAAGAGGAAAAGGCTCCTTGTCAGTGCTTGACAGGCCCAGTCTATTGATTCTTTTTGTTTAATCCAAAGTAGTGCTACTTTAATAGTCCTATATGATAGGTTTGGCTTCTTCATAACTTTCTGGTAAAACTGGAAGGTTAAAAATCTTGATAATCCTGTTGTAACTCACAGTCTGTGGGAGATCTGTTTTATTTATTTGTTTGTTTGTTTGTTTTAAATTAGGGAGACCTTTTTTTCCTCTCTTTTTCTTTTCTATTTTGTTGTTGTTCTCAGTTTCATACTTTCAAGAAAGCAATGGAAATTGAAAGCAGGGTATTATTCACAGTCTTAGAAGATTTAGGAAGAGGATCAGTGACCTAAGGCTAAGGAAGGAAATGTTTAGGCTAGATTTTGAACTGAACAGGGCAAGTGGTGAAACTCCTGAGGGAGGCTGTGAAAACTACATCAGCGCAGCTATCAGAGGTCAGCTAGGACACTAGGGGGTAGCAGGAGGTTGGACATGAGGAAAACAGTTTCTCATAACTAGGTCCCCTGTTTCCACAACTCTGTTGCACCACTTTTTGACTCTTATATACAGACTGACAGGCAGAGATTTCTACTTTTTTCAGGACTGACTGCCACACAATAAGCTTGCCTTCTCACACAAAGCTGACTTTAGCTACAGTTCATAAAAAATAATCTCTTCAACATGAATCTTCTTCCTGTGTTGAACCTTGCATTTTACTTAAAAACATGAATTAGCAACCACAATTCATACATGAGATTAATGCATAGAACTATTTTTCTTTGTGTGAAACTGGATTTGATGATGGCAAACTGTTCTGGAGTGATAATGAACCTACAAGTGCTGACTTGCTTTCTCACTCAAGCCTGCCTTTTGGGCTGCAATGATAAGTGCTGAATACTTAAGATATCCAGCTGGGAGTTCTAGGCTGGGCTAACTTTTGAAGGCTGAATAAATGACCAGAAAAAAAGGATTTGATTTGCTCAAGAGGGCAAATCAGAGCAAGAACCTAATGTGGGCACCTTGAATACCTCATTTAAAAGCTGTTAAGGTTGATCTCTAATGTGTGCTATCAAAAAGACAAGAGCTGGAAATTTTTCCTTATGAGAGCTGTTTCCATAAGCTGTATGTCTTTCAACACTTTGAAATTTATATTTTGTTCTGTGAAGGTAAAGTTTTCATGAACATCATTTTGAAAATGGTATTAAAGAAAGAAGGCAGCCTTAGACTTGTGTGTTCTGATAAGATTTTTCCAGTGTAGAAGAGTGTTCTTCCAGTGTTTTCGAAAAATTTTCAGAAGCTGTATTAATCAAGTCCACTCTGGAAGTTTTTTCTCCAGCTGGATATCTTCAAAAAGAATGCATTAACTGCCATGTGCTTTGCAATTCACTTTGTCCAAAGCTGAGAGAGATTTTTTTTTTTTAGATTAAGGTTGTTTCTGCTATTTTACTGATCACTGTCTAGCTAGCTATGTATGAACTTCACTCCAGAATAACTGCTGAAAGCTGGCACTATGTGGTAGATAATGTATAACTTGCTTTCCTCACGTTTCCTTGACTTTCAAGCACACCTGCTACAAATTCCATTTCTGGAATGGAATATTTCAATAATTCAGAATCTTTGCACCAGATTTTGTCGCTTTTCTGCCATATGGAGAAATTTTAAATGAAGAGGTTAAAGCAGAAACATTTGTATAATTTTCATGTGTTTCATAACTAAATCAACTCTCATACTGCAAGGTTGATGTATTAATCATCTAGTACTACGTCTGCTGTAGAAACACACTGAACCAAGTAAACTTCAGAGGGGGGAACAGATTTAGTATGTGTTGAATTTTAATTGGTATGGTGTCATTTCTTGATTTTTGCAGTTCTACCTATTTATAGAAGCATCTGGTTTCATGCCACAGGAATATTTCATGGCAAACTGCTTCAGGATACTGTTTCAGTGTGATGCTCACTGATTTTCTTCGCAATACAGAAGAACAGAAAAATATACCAGAGAACTGGTAAAATACAGTATTTAAATAAAAGGTAGTAATGAACCAAGACCAACAGTTTGGACATTGCAGTCATTAGAAGGCTGAAGTTCAGCATCAAGACAAAGGCTGACCTACAAAATTTGGTTCTCTATCTAGGCAGCCTCTCTCCAATTTTCTCTTCAAATGTCATGAGAAAGAAAAAGTTTCAGGGAACAAATTAAGGCCATAAATGTGGCCACTGGTTGAATTCAAATGGTAAGTACAAGCTAATCAACAGAATATTATTGAATTGTGTGGGCAAGATGACGGCTGCTAAAAACGTACTGCTTGTTCTTGGAGACTAAAGAGGATTATGAAGAGAAAGGAAATCCTGTTTCAGACTGCTATGCAGATCTTTACCTGAACAATAAGACTATTTGAGTTCTATGATCAGACTGTATCTTATAGAGATCAGAGGACTTGAAATATGTAAAATGGTTTACCCAAACATTTGTTTCCTTGTTTCTACTAACTGACCTCTACATCACTCAGATAAAGACACATAACTGACAAAATGTGTTCCTCAGACTAATGAATAAAAAGCCTATGGCAATATAAGGCACATTAATTTAATTGTACATTTCAGTTATTAATTTTACAAATTATGTAACTTGTTTGTCTTTTTAGATGTAACGTAAATCCTAACCCTCAAAAGGGTTGATTTTTAGTTTTAAGCAGTCTTCTTTAGGAAGGATATGAAGCCCAGTCACGCAAATAGCTGTGTTTTATTGAAATGTTTGGGTGTTAAATACAAGACTACAAGGATAAAATAGGAAGAACAAACTATTCTATGAAGGATATACTCACGCTTGTTGTGAGAGTAAGTCTCAATTTGCTTATGAAACATGCCTTTGATAAAGTTTCTTTTTTTTTCTATTTTTACGTGGCCCAAGATAAAATTTATATATTAATTGTTGTCATGGTTTTGGCTGGGATAGAGTTAAATTCTCTTCGTAGAGGTTCACACAATGCTGTGTTTTGGATTTTTTTGATGAAGATAATGGTGATGTTTTCATTTGCTGCAGAGCAGTGTTTATACAGAGCCAAGGACTTTTCAGTTCCTTGTATTGCCCTGCCAGCGAGGAGGCTGGGGGTGCACAAGAAGCTGGGAGGGGACAGGACAGCTGACCCAAATTTACCAAAGCGATATTCCATACCATATGACATCATGCTGAACAATAAAACTGGGGGGTCTGGCCAGGGCAAAGGGGGGCCGCTGCTCGGAAACAGGCTGGGCATCGGTCAGTGGGTGGTGAGCAATTGCATTGTGCATTGCATTGTGTACACTTGCTTTGTATACTCTTTTACTATTATCATTATTATTATTATTATTACCATTATTTTCCCTTTCTTTTCTGTCCTATTAAACTGTCTTTATCTAAACCCACAACCTTTTTTTTTCTTTTTCATGATTCGCTCCCCCATCCCACTGGTTTGGGGGGTGGGGGGAGAGTGAGCGAACGGCTGTGTGGTGCTTAGCTGCCTGCCGGGTTAACCACAACAATTGTTGACACAGAATTTGGAACAAATGTGTCCAAATTCATAATGTGGGCAAATAATTTACTGACTAGAAATGGTGGCAGTCCTTCATTGTTGACCAGATTTTTTCCAACTGAAGAAAAAATCAACTGGAAAAAAATGAATACTTAGTTCCCATTGAGACTAATTTATGCACATAAATTTTTAATGTGGTAAGAACAAAAGTTACATTCACCGTGATGAAATAATACTCACCACATTTAGCAGATGATTTAACTTCTTTAGAAATTTTATTGACTCAAATTTTTCATCAGCCTGTTTTCTGTTTTGGAGCACTGGACATTTGACTGTGGGAAGATATATGAGTTCAGATTAAGTGAGGCACTGAAAGAGTTAATATTCATCAAATGAAAAAGGAGGAGGAAGACAAGTTTCTCAAGTAATTAAACATCTGTGAAGTGTTTCACGTAATCTTCTGGGACACATTAAGACAAAGTCCTATATATGAGAAGATTTCTGAATGTCTTTTTTTTTTTTTTTTTCACTTCAGATAAAGAGCTGACATGAGAGAGGAAAGGAATTTTTAATCTGTGTTCTTATGCGATTTTAGGTCAAAGTAAAATATTATAGCATTAGCCCTAGATATTTAAATTTTTTCATTACTCACAGCACCCTGACGAACACTGGAGCAAACTTTCTCCAAATGCATCTCTACCCTTCACTGGAGAAACCTCATCTGGGGATGGACCTTAATTATAAAATGGAAGGAATTAATGAACTGAGGGTGAAATTCAAGAACAGAAAATGGTGACTTAAGACTTTCCTAAGATGCTATTTTGTTATCAAAGTTGAAAGTAAGATTCAGGATTTTCTTGGTCTCTTACCCTTATAATTTATGATTATCAAAGAAAATTAAAAGTTAGAGAATACATATATTTTGGGTCTCATGATCTAATGGAGGAAGTGTATGTCTAGTAATTTTTGTTGTTGTTTGTTTCTGTTTTGTTTGAATTTTTAATATAGTTAATACATCTAAGAAATAACAATCAGTAAAGCTTAAAGCAGATAAATAAAGTATGATTTGTCTTTCTAAAATCTCTTTTTCGTAATTCAAGCCAATTATGAGAGACAAGAAGAGAATAAGCATTGTACTAGCTTAAAAGATAAGGACCATGAAAAGCTTCTGAAGGTTCACTGTTACACAGGTAAGCACCTGAAAGTGCTTAAACAGATAGTCAACAAATCTTGAACCAAGAATGTCATTCAAAATTTCACTTTATGAAATTCCTACAATTATATCACTGTTCATCTTTTTTTTTTTCCTGAGTTAAAACTGATTGAAAAACACACCAAAGAGGGCAACTACACAACTGAGGGCTGTGCCTCTTGCCCATTCCTGTCAGGAATTAGATTTTTGTCTTTTTAAAACTGAAACCATTGAGTATTTTTTCACTTAAAAAGTCATTGACAACGCATAGGTGTCACCTTTCTGAAATGATATCATCAGTGAGAAAATCCAAATTAGCTGCTGTCCTTATTTGGTTATTCTCAAATCCTTAGTTCCCTTCGAAAACCTTGGGGTAACCATCTGTACTAGTGTAAATCACAGATAACTGTATCAAAGTCCATGATAACTGATTTATTGCAGATAAGGATTTGGTTCCTTCATGTTTTTGATATGAAAGGCAAATGAGCAGCTTAAAATCAATTTATGGCTTAATTTTATTTTTTTCTGATCAATGAAGTTCTCCACTTATTGTGTGTTGCTTTGTCAGTGTTCTGTTGTTTTCTTCCCTTTTTCCTGCTATTTCCATGCCCTATTCAGCCTTGGTTATCTGCATTATGCATTGCCTGAGGAAGAATGCCTCCCTTTCCTTCACAGCTCTACCTCACTGTTTGTATTCTCTCTACTATTTCACATCTATAATTTTGGGTTCTTATTAGTGCAACCCTTCAGCAAGATGTTCCATCTCAAAAGCATTTTCAAATCTCTTAAACTCAGTGGAGGGGACTGTGATCAAAGTGACTGACAGAACATATAGAAAGGCACATATGATTTCTTTTTTTTTCTTTCTACTCTCATGCCTTGTGTCTGTGTCCTCTACCGCTCAGCCTGTTACCTCTTTGACTGGTTCCATAGAATCATAGAATCATTGAGGTTGGAAAAGACCTCTAAGATCATCCAGTCCAACCATTACCCTAGCACTGCCAAGTCTACCACTAAGCCATGTCCCTAAGCAGCACATCTACAGGTCTTCAGAATACCTCCAGGGATGGTGAGTCAGCTACTTCCCTGGGCAGCCTGTTCCAATGCTTCACAACCCTTTCAGTGAGGAAATTTTTTCCTAATATCCAACCTAAACCTCCCCTGGTGCAAACTGAGGCCATTTCCTCTTGTCTTATCACTTGTTGCATGGGAGAAGAGACCAACCCCCACCTCACTACGACCTCCTCTGAGGTCATTGTAGAAAGCAATAATGTCTCTCCTGAGCCTCCTTTTCTCCAGACTAAACAATCCCAGCTCCCTCAGCTGCTCCTCATCAGGCTTGTTCTCCAGACCTTTCACCAGCTTCATTGACCTTCTTTGGACACGCTCCAGCACCTCCATGACCTTCTTGTAGTGAGGGGCCCAAAACTGAGCACAGTATTCAAGGTGTGGCTTCACCAGAGCCAAGTACAGAGGGACAATCACTTCCCTAGTCCCACTGGCCTTATGATTTCTGATAGAAGCCAGGATGCTGTTGGCCTTCTTGGCTGCCTGAGCACACTGCTGGCTCACATTCAGCTGGCTATTGACCAGTACCCCCATGTCCCTTTCCACCAGGCAGCTTTCCAGCCACTCTTCCCCCAGCCTGTAGCATTGTGTGGGGTTGTTGTACCCCAAGTGCAAGACCTGGCATTTAGTCTTGTTGAACCTCATATAGTTGGTGCTGGACCATCGATCCAGCCTATTCAGATCCCTCTGTAATCCCTCAGATGCTCAGATCCCCCTCATCTGAGCCATCTAACTTCTTTCATAGTTAAAAGTAACATGTAATGCTCTTCATTATTTAACACCTGTTAACATGCAGGACACTTCCATTAAAAATACATCAGTGGAAAGGAAAACAAATAGAATTGATTTGCTTACAATTTAATAGGTTTCCCTTGAGTTGTATAGTATAATTGCGATGTCAATTTATCCTTGTATTGCTTTCTTTGTCTCTAAAGGGAATATTGTATCCTTTAAAGTGTTTCTTGAAAGCAATTAAGCTATCGTTACACAGGCAGGCAGGTCTTCAAAGACAGAGAAGCCACTGAAAGTGGTCTGATATTGCAACAATTGATCATGTTTATGCTAGCATACAGTGAAATCTTAATTTATAAATTTATTCTCCATTTCTATTTTTGAACACTTCAGCACAGTTATTCAGTTTCTTTGATTTGATCTGGCCTCTGAAATCTGACGGATCTTTGAATATCCAGGAATATAACTATGTTTGTGAAAATATTAATCCAGCATACCACTTCTCAAAATAAACGATCCTCTCTGCTCTGAGATTTTGATAAGAGATAATCATTTAGAAGTATCAATCTGATCTAGCAGCATTTTATCAGAGGATATATGAGAAAGGTAAGAACTAATTTAGCCTTTTATCCATATCAGAGTTTACCATGTATGGGATGAGTTTTGTCTTTGAGATCCTACCCTGCAGTAGCTTACTAGAATATGAATTTTGTATAATTTAATTTTGCATGTTTCAATTCAGTTGGAGAAGATAGTTATGAGGAACTATATTCAACCATGCAGTTTTCTTAACAGGGTTGTTCATTTTTGGACTTACCATATTGTGGTTTTCCTAATGAAAACTACACACTATGGAATAACCCTCAGCACAGTGAACTAACTCAGGAAAGATTTTGATTTGAATCCTGGAAACTTGTTTGTGAATGAAGAGGTGCTGTGGAACACAAACAGAAACTTTGACTATTTAATCTTCCAATGTTACTTCTTTCTGCATCTGTTCAGGAGGACAGGGTACATATGAGGATGGAATTATACCAACCATTTTCCACCAGTAAAGATCTCTGGAAAAGTAGAGAGAGAGAGATTGTGTGTGAGTACAGCCTTTTTGGGGGAGTAATGTCCTGCTGTCTTTATGGCTCATTATTGCAGAATTACTGTTTATAAGGCTTGTCCTATCCCACCAGTTTCAACACATATATTTCCTGAATTTCCTGTCAATGAATGAATGTTTCCTCACAGACTATGCATATTATGGGATACTCATAAACAAAAATTTTAATTGAAACCTTGCAGTCTTTGCATTTCTCTGTGAAAAGACTATTCCCTACAGAACATATAAAGCAAAAAGGACTTTTTTTCTCTCTTATATACAACAAAATCTTGATATTTTAGTTATATGTCCCACAGTCTCATTTTCCAACTAAATGTAAAAAACAGTATTTGTCTAATGCTGGAGAAATAGGTAGGCTATTTAAAGCTGGACTCAGAGAGCGGGTTGAAAGAGACACTGGAATATGTGAAAACTCCTGAGGTCAAAACTAGTTTGGGATTCTCAGAGGATCTTTTTTTTCATGAGTTTCCATGTGCATTTAGTTTCTTCTGTGTGTGATTTTTTTAATACTTTACACAGCCTAATGAAGCTCCATAGTGTTATTGTACACAGGAAAGTGTAGCTTTGATAAGCTCCCCATTGTGTGAGACACAGTCATTTTATACAGTTGTCACCTGTTGAATATCAGTTGCAGACACAGGCTACAACGGGAACTAGGAATCCAGAGAACACTGCAGAAGCAAATCTGGAGCAGACTGAATAGGAAAATGTGTGAAAAAACATGAATGCTGACATTGAATATTTTGATTAATAAGAGAATTCAGAATGATTAAGGATTATTTCTTTGAGAAATGTGTGCTAAATTAAATCTTCATTCAAGTGAAGTGCTGGCTAGGACAGATTGAGACTCAAATTTTCACCTGCAAAAACATAATTACTTTGTCAGGATTGCTTCTTAATTTTTATTTAGTTGTGTCTGCTAGCATGACTGACAAAGATTGCTTGTGTGTATATCTAATGTGTTTCTGGCAAACAAGGTATTGGCTGGAAAGCTTTTTTTTTTTTTTTTTTCCTCTCATATTCTTAAAAAATATAATGTCTGTAACAATGGTTCCTTTATTGTGAGAGTATTGTAAAGTGAAAAACTGTATTTTATAGAGAGCTTATGATATTTTTTAATTTAAAAATTATTAAACAGTCTAATCTTTATTTTACTGGTAGCCATATACCTAGGATCATAAATTTAAAAATGGAACAATGGAATCCAGACACTGTGAAACTGTGTTGAGAAAAGGAGAATTTACCCAAATTGTGCTTAAACAGGCAAAAATCCCCTTGTTCTATGTTTAATCAGGTAATTCTTCCTGAATAGCTGAGAGTGATTACCTGCAAAAGATCAAAAAATTTGGGAAATATTTGATTTGCAGTTCCAGAAAAAAAAAATACATTTTTCACAGACTACAACATAGAATTAGATCCAAAGCCAACAAATGCATCTATTCAAAGAAAATCCTGTCTTGAAACTCAAGGCATGTGGCAGAGTTGGCCATAGTACGCTTGACCTTTAAGACTTTCTATCAATAAAATTTTCAGTATGTCTACCAAGCAAACATTCTTCATTTAGGGAATTTTAATTGAATTATTATGATGAGATTGTTTTGAGAGAAGAAGCATTGGATAGGAAACTGAAATGCAAAGGGAGCTGTGACAGCCTCTTAGTCAGCAACAGAAATGAACTATGGGAATCTTTTTAACATAAAGATCCCATCCGTGGAACAATGATTTTAATAGCGCTATTCCACGTTACTGTTTTACAATAGAAACTCTAAATATAATTTTAAGAGCTACATTAGGACAGTTTTGAATAGAAGCCTTTGGAGCAGATTGCAATGATGATCTGAATACCCAGCCCTGTAAGTATTACACATATTTGCACATATGTAGTTGGAATTTCTCTAGCTGTGAAATCAGATCAACAGAAAAAGAAAACCATACTCTATTTCAGCTCTATAGGTCTTAGGGGAATGGATGTATAATTAGCTTTCCTGGTGTTCTGTTAACGAACTGATCAAATAGCAATTTTTGAGTGTTCATTATTCAAAAATATTCATGGACTATTTCATGGACAGTAATGTATATCTTCATGTATAGCTTGTTCATGAGCTTATGATTCTGTATGCTTAGTCTCTAAAGTTCAGCATGGACCCGATTTAGCAATACACTTGGGAATGAATTGAAGTTCCACTCAAAGTGATGGCATTTATAAGTATGTGTAAACATTTGCTACAACCAGACAGTGTTGATTAATTTTTATTGTGTAAAATTTTATTTGGTATGTTTCTGGAGGAGTAAAGGCTTAGAACTCTGTCTGTCCTCCCCAAATACTTATAATTAAGTATTTAGTAATTTAGAATTTCCTTCTTGTAAACATAATAGTACTTTTTTTTTTTTGTTAATATTTTTTTTCTTGCCATCAATATGTGTTAAAATGTTCAGATTGAAAATAACCTTAAAATAGAAACTGAGCCAAAACATATGAACATAAAATTTTGAGCAATTTTAACTGGAAAATTATGTGTACTAATTTTCCACCTCTAGATTTGAATTTGAAGTCTGTGTCATTTTACTTATTCTCCTAGTTGTTTTTGTTCCATAACAGTTAAATCAGCTACATCACTTGCTTAATGTTCAATACAATATTTACCTCACAAAGACATAATTAACTAATTCAAATGGTAATAAAAATCAGATACTACTTCAGATAACTGTTTAAAAATTTATTCTCCTTTTCTCTGAGATGTATATAATCTTATTTCCTCCCCAAATAATTAAGTATTTTTCAGTTAGTAATTTAGAATTTCTTTTCTGTAGATTTCTTGTATTGATTTAAATTTATAAATATATATGAGTATGTATATATGTATGAAATAATCCATAACAGAAAAGAGGGAGAAGTAGAGAAAAATATTAGCCTTGTCTGAACTGCGGTGTACTTCAGGTTTGAAGTCAGATGGTTAACTATTTTGGAACACAGCATTTCAGAGTTTAATATACATTAGCACTTCAATCAGTTTAAAGGAGCTCAACTAACTGCCTCACACAGGCTGACAACTTACAGCTTCAGATAGTGTTTCAAAAGACAGCAGTGTTTTAGAGCTTTCCTTAGCACAAGAAAACCCGTACTGACCAAGGTCTGTGATTTTCTGAAGTATATTTTTTAAATAAAACTCCAGTCTGCTGAGGAACATATTCATCAACAGATCTGGCTCAGGTTCAAGAAACCAAGAACGTTGAAGCTTGTTTTCCCTACCTGTAGACAATCATATCATATTGCTCTCTAAATGAGATGTCCTAACAAGTTTGAGAAGCTGGCTCTGGTCCAAAACACCTAAAGGCCTTCTGTTTGTCATTTGGACTATACTACATAAAAATCTAAGAGACGGGGAAAAATAGAAGGACTGATGATGCTTTAGAGATCTGACAAATCGTGATAAAATCCATGACTTGCCTGTTTTTCTGCATGGAATTTTAGACAGAAAGCCCAACCATGGAGAAATCCAAAGCATTGCTCCCAAAGGTGAATGGACCTGGCTGGTTTCCCAGCTCTACGTTGGAAATAACTGCACAGTGGAAGCCTGTTTAAGATTTTTCTTTCTGGCATTTATATGATTATATATTTAGACCTCTATTAACTGAGACATTAATTCACTGGGAATGAAATAATCCCATTTCACACTTTGAATTAATGGTTGGTGTCAGAGACTGTAAGCTTAGTCGCAAGATTTTATAGAGCAGTCTGTCATTCAAACATTTATTTCTGGTGGTGCTGGTGGGGATTGGTATAAAGTGTGTGAGAAGGTTAATCCCATATATTTATTAGTAAATCAGATAGTGCTTATTTCTTATGAGTCCTGCTTGCTTTCTCTAAACTCTTTAATTGTCCAATCCCTGCCAGATTAGCTGGGACTGTTCTTTGGAGAAAACATATTATGGAGGAAAAGAAAAGATAGAGGAAACAGCATTTAGAGGAACATATAGGAACATAAAAGAA
>VXAL01018049.1:132322-192260 GCA_013399475.1 Chauna torquata | reverse complement strand
ATTTATTATTATTATTTATTTTTCCTGAAAAGGGGGAAAGCCAGCATAGCCTTTCTGGCATCTATGGCCAACCAGGAGGCGACGATGGAATAATTAAAGAGAGAAAACACAACATTAACATGAAAACCCAGCTATTTCTCTATTCCAGGCACAAAGCCAAGGATTTTTGTTACATTTTTCTTTTTCTTTTTTTAACTAGATGCCTTTCAAAACCCATTTCTGACAAAATAACATTTGAAGGATCCATGCAGCAGCCCTATCTTGTCCAACATACCAATTAAGGGGGTTTGGAATGAGTTGGATGTGTCAGAGGGGCAGTTTTGGACAGACGGACAAATGGGCCCTCCTTGGTGCTGGCAGGGCACAGGGTGCGGGTGCTGGGGGGGCTGTGGGTGGCACGAGGCAGCTGCCGGCACTGGGGCCGGGGCGATGCTGCGCGGGACGGGGACGCGACAAAACCCTCCTGCCTTAGGATGCGGGAGGCGGATGCAAACGGCATCGGGGTGTTCAAGGAGCAAGGGACGTGGTGGCGGCGGCACTCACCCTGCGAGGGGGTCGGCTGCTGGCTGATGCCTTGTCCCAGCTGGTCCGTCAGCCAGAGCTGCATGCGGATGAAGGGCTCCCGGCCCTTCTGCGTCAGCTTGCTCCAAGGCTTGGGCCGCGACAGCATGTCGCTCACGCTGCCCTGGGACAGGCCCAGCACCTGGGCACAGTGCAGGCGTTACCCGCCGGGCTGCTGCCTGTCCATCATCCTCGCCGAACAGGACACGACACCCAGGCAGGCTGGCCGTGCCGGGGCAAGGAGCAGCATGCGCGGAGGGGACGGGGCGTGCGCTCACACCCCACGGTGTGCCCAAACCCCTTGTCCCAGCGGTTGGTGCAGGTGCTGGGACCATGATGGGTGCCTCAGGGCTACCCACTGGGTACCGGGTTGGGAGGACGGGCCCCGCAGGGGACAGCGTGTTCCTGGTGGGCAGTGCCACCAACCACTTGGTGGTGGCCACCAGGAGATTGTTTGGGGTTGGGTTGGACACTGAGGACTCAGCATCCTCCGAGGGGACCCACCGGGGCACAGTGGGGACCCTGGCAGGAGGTGCTGGAGGACATCAGCCAGCCCCAGGCACTGAAGGGGAGAGTCCCCACCGCGAAGAGGGGACGCCAGACCCCATTCCCCAGGCCAGTACCTTCTCTCCGAAGATCCTCTGGCAGATGCCGTTCTTGGCCAACTTCTCCTTGACCTGCCGGGTCAGCTCCAGCGTGTCCACCTCCCTGTACATGTACATCTCGTACTGCTCCGGCGTCAGCGGCGGCACGGTGGGCTTCAGGGTGCGCGGCACGTAGGCAGGGTAGTAGGACAGCCGGCCGCCGGCCGCCAGCTCCGTGCCAGTGCCCTCCGCCTTCATCTCCGTCAGCCGGTGGGGCTCGTCCTCGGCCGGCGGCAGCTCGTCCTCGTTGGCACCGCTCTCGCCGGGCTCACTCCGCGGCCAGCCCCGGCCATTGGCCATGCTGGAGTAGCTCGAGGAGGAGGAGGAGAGTGAAGGCGAGACGGAGGTGTAGGGCCGGCTGAGCAGGCTGCGCTCCGACGCCCAGTGCTGGTCAAAGTAGGAGCCAGCATCGCCGATCTCCGACTTCACCTTGCGGATGATGCTCTGCACGAAGGCGGCGGGCGAGAGGACGGCGAGGGGTGTCTGCGGGGGGCCGGGGCTGGTCCCGCTCCCCTCCTCCTGCTTGACGTACGCCGGGACGATGTTCTGGCTGACAGCAGCCAGCGTGGAGCGCTCGGCAGGTGGCGTGCCCCCGGGGTGCCCGCTGCCCCCCGACTCCATCTCCAGCAGTGCCTGCTGCTGCGCCTGCATCTCCCGCCGCGCCTGCTCCAGGATGCTCTTGATGGCATCCTCCGAGCTGCTGCCACCTGCCCCGTTGGCTACCGCCTGAGATGCCGACGGGTTTTTGGGCTCACCTGCAAAGAGAGGGAGTGAGGGGGGCCCCAAGGTGCAGCACTCGCTGGGGGAGATGGAGGTGTGGGCCCGGGGTCCCATGGACGGAGGGAGGGCTTTGAAGTTTTGAGTTTTGCTCCCTGGGATGCAAAAGGTCCTGGCCGTGCTCTGACCGCTGGCCAGAGACCTCCCTGCCTCAGTTTCCCCCCCTGCAATGGGAGTTAAGGAGCACCCCCCTTCTCTAGGGACCAGCTCTGGCGACGGGGACCATCACCAGGTGCTGGTGGAGCACCATCAGATGGCAGGCTTGGCTGCCCACTGCCACAGAGCTGCACAAGAACACGAGCAAAAGCAGCTTTGATGGAAAACCAGCCAAGAGCATCACCAACACCCAGACAGAGCCGGTGTCAGTGCAGGACCGGTGGCACTCCTTGGAGAGTGATGAGAGTGCCAGGTCTCAGCAGGTGAAAGCAGACACCTGAGGTGTCGGAAGCAGCCAGCTAAGCGCATGCTCCACTTCTCGACCCCAGCCCGCAGCAGGGACGTTGAGGTGACCACATCCCGGACATGGCCGGAGCTGTGTCCCCACATGGGTTCCAGGGAGGCCACCGTCACCACACTACACCTACATGGAATTTCTTTCCTTGCTGCTTTTTTAATCCCATTAAAACTCTTGCAAGATGGGCTGTTAATTGCATCTCCTTCCTTTGCCTTTACTTAATAACAGAACGGCTTTTGCAGAGCAGGGCAAGCATGGAAATTGTCAGCCTGGGCGGGAAGGTGACACCTTGCTGGAGGGGACAGGACGGCCGTGGGAGTGCTGGGGGCCCGGCACCAGGACAGCTGCCGACCATGTCTCCCCATCACGCCCGAACCTGGATTCGATACTAAATGCAACAGCTTCTCTTTGTTGTAAGACTTTGTTTAAAAGGTTGCCATAATTCAAAATGCGAGAGAAAGGGGATTTTATCCTGGTCCTGTTACTAGCGCTCTCCTCCGCGCAGCACGTGCAGCTCCGCGGGCGCTGCAGAGGGTACCCTGGGTAAACCCAGGCAGCAGCACCCAGCAAAGCAAACGCCGCGACACCCCCGTACCTATGTGGGATGCCATTTTAACAATTGCAAAATAAATCCCATTACCAACGATGGCAATAGACAAACATCTTTGTTTCCCCTGCCTGTTTTTCCACCATTCCTGCCTAATTTAATTCTCCAGGATTCTGCTTTCTCAGCAGACTACCTGTTTTAATGTATTTCATTTCTTGTAATTGACTGTGAGCACAGCTGCTTTAATGATTCCTCGTGCCATATGGATTCTGCATTCTCGTTTAATCATCTGTTTCAGGGAAGAGGGGAGGGAAAGGTTAGGTCCAAAGTTTCTGAACGCCCATGTACAAACACCACTGCGCTCAGCACAGTGGAGGCACGCGCAGCGCGCGCGCTCACGCCTGAGTCTTTCGTCTAACAATATTTACCAGGATTTCTTTCCACCATCACCCAAATCTCCTCTATGGATGGCACTGGGAGAAATGCTCAAAAAACCTCATTTTGGCCCTGCCAGTGGTGGGTGTGCGGATGGGAGCAGCCAGGAAGCATCCCCAAGCCCCGGGCACCCCCTCTGAGGTCCCAGCTGTGACTCGGGGGTGGGATGCCCTGATGTTTTGTGTCCTGCACACTCCTAACATCTCCCAGAGCAGACAGAACCCACCTCCCTTCTGCGACTCGATCTCCTTCTTCGCCTGCTCCAGGATGTTTTTGATGGCGTCGTCGGAGCCAGTTTCTGGTGTTCTGATCCGCGGCGTGATGCTACCTGATCAAAGAGGCATGACAACAGATTTGTCACCGGCGCTAGTTTTACAAGCTCCACTCCCGTGTCAGGAAGTATTTACTGCTGCTCATGTTCAGTTATTTTCAGTGATGCTGGTTTTAAGAAAAACACCGCTCCCGATGAGTTGCCAGCCCCCACCGCCAGCTCACGCCTCCAGCACAGCATCACCTGGCTGGGGACCCGAGGGACCAGATGCCACTGCCACCACCCGGAGCATCGCTGAGAAGGGCAAGGAGCCGTCGGTGTTATTTCACTGCGGTGCCAACACGGTACTGCAGTCCCGCAGCACTAAAACTTCATTATTTTAACAAAATATTCTGTCACACATTGATTTGGATGCCATGAAACAGCTTAATGAAGAATTAAATGGCACTTGTCGGAATAAATGAGTGAAGCATGCCCAGGGGTGCACCTGCCACGACGGGTTGTTGTGCATTGCTGCTGCTTGCCGGGGCAATCCCTATAGCATCCCTGCCCCATGGCGAGCGGCGCCCGGGGACCGCTGGGGACAATCCCTGCGTGCCATGGGTGACTCCGCGCGGTGTCCCCGCCTGTCTCACCAGGGAGCTGGCGGGCGATGCCGGTGCGGCACAGGGCACCCTTGGGTGCTGCCGGGACGAGCCGGGGTGCGGTGGTGGCGGAGGGGCAGCTCGGGGCAGGACCCGGTGTCCGGGGCCACCCCGCCACTCACCTCTCTGGCGCACCTGGATAGTCCTCAGGGCCAGCACGTTCTGCTCGTCGGAGAGGAACTGCTTCATCTTGATGAACGGCTCCTTGCCCTTCACCGTCAGCTTGCGCCAGGGCTTGGGCCGGGCCAGGATCTCGCTGACGGAGCCCTGCGACAGCCCCAGCACGTAGTGCCCGAAGACCCGCTGCCCGATGTTGTGCTTCAGCAGCTGCTCCTTCACCTGGAAGGCGATGTCGGCCGTATCCAGCTGCTCCTCGTCGGCCGAGCTGCCCCCGCCGCCCTCGGTGGGCTCTCCAGGCGGGCTGGCAGCGGGTGGCACGGTGCCGGGGGGCACGGTGCTGCTTTTGGCCCCGAAGAAAGCGGCGGGGAAGGGCAGCCCCCCGCCCGCACCCTCGCTCTTGTAGGGGGGCGGCTGCAGTGGGGGGCCCTTGGGGAGCAGCGCGTCCCCTGGGAGCCGCTCGCCCCCCGGGAAGGGGGACAGAGGGAACGTCCGGGGGCCCTCGGGGGCCAGGCCGGGGCCGGGCAGGGGTGGGAGGGGAGTGGGGGAGGCCGGCTCGTCTGCCGGGGCGTGCGGGAGCTGCTGGGGGGACGGGAACGGCTGCTCCATGCCCAGCGGGTCCTTCCCCGACTCGTCTTCAGAGGGATCCTCCTCTAGAGATGAACGAGAGAGACGGACACGCACTATAGTCCCGCCGGCCGGCCGCCTGCTCCTGCCTCAGTTTCCTCAGAGGGGATCCCCCCCCACCGCCGACATCCCGTCCCCAGGTTCAGGATCCGGCCCCACCACTTGCGTTCCCAGGGGTGCTGTGGTGAACATCATAACTTGGCCACAGTGGCCAAGCTCCAGGCTTGGACCCCTGCCCATGCCACGGCTGGGTCCACACGGAAGCACAGCCAAGCAGTTGGCCATGGCCCGCCTCTGGACCCCAACGTGGAAAACCACATTTACGTGTGGATGTGGCACTGAGGGACACGGCTTAGTGGAGGACTTGGTAGTGTTAGGTGGATGGTTGGACTTGATGATCTTAAGGGTCTTTTCCAACCTAAACGATTCCGTGATTTATGGTGCACAAGGCGCCGCGTGGCCGCCGTTGCCCTACCAGCGCTGGCCATCAGGCTGGGCTTCTCCAGCAGGTACTTCTGCGGTGGGTAGAAAGCCTCCTTCCCCAGCAGCAGGGCCTCCTCTGGCTTTGACATGCTCTGCAAGGAGCAAAGCGGCGGTGGGCCGGGGCGGCGGGGCTCCGGCGGGGCCGGCAGACACCCCACAGCCTGCTGGCACGCTTCGCCCGCGCCGCGGCACTTGCCTGGGGAATGCTGCAGCTGGCGGATGCCACCTTCATGGCCTTCAGGATGCTGGGGGAGAAACAAGCGGGGCGGTGAGGCAGGGGACGTGGCCTCCCACCGCCCAGCCGCAGGAGCAGCCCTACCTCAGCTCCGTTTTGATCTCCTCGTAGTCCGCCTGCGCCTGCAGCTTCTCCTCCAGCTTCTGCGGAGGAGACACAGGGGCTCCTGGTGCAAAGCCGGCGCGGCCGGACCGGCACCCGCCCCGTGCCCACCCAAGCCCCCGCGCGCGCACCTCGATGGCTTCGTTCTTGGCGGCCAGCTGTCCCTCCAGCTCGGCGATCTGGTTGGCGGAGGACTCCTCCAGCTCCTGTAGCGAGCTCTGGAGGTGCTGGACGTCCTTCAGGAGCCGCAGGATCTCCCGGTCCTTGGCAGCCAGAGCTGCCTCCAGCCTCGACCCTGAGCACATGGAATAGTTCACTTTGTCCTGCCGGGAGAGGGGACACCGTCAGCTCCCGGCCACCCGACGCGGGGACGCGGGGGCTGCCGCTGGCATGGGGTGCGACAGAGCCTTCCTCTGCCCTTAAAGGTCTCCCGTGTTCTGCTCAGTGCTATGGGGGTGCACGTCCCCCTCCCTGTGGGAGGCAGGGCCCACAGGTAAGGCATGGCCAATGCTACGACCCCGCAGCCTCGGTGGTGAGGAGACGCCTGGATCCCTCCCGCTTTGCTCCTGGGCTGTTCCCAAACGTGGTGGGTGCTCCTAAACGCACAACAGTGCTCCCAGGGGCAACGGGGTGCTCCCGGCTGCGTGGGATGCTGCTGGCTGCACGGGGTGCTCCCGGCAGCGAAGGGATGCTCCTGGGCCATGGCGGGTGCTCCCGGCCACGATGGGATGCTCCCGGCCGTGATGGGATGCTCCCGACCGCAATGGGATGCTCCCAGCTGTGATGGGATGCTCCTGGGCCATGACGGGTGCTCCCGGCCGCGATGGGATGCTCCCGGCCACGATGGGTGCTCCTCACCCCGGCAGCGCCCTGCGGGGAGCAGCAGGCCAGGCGCAGGGAGCTGTTGACGGCCGCCAGCTGCTCCCGCAAGCTCTCCACCTCCCTCTGCGCAGCCTCCGCGCGCTGCAAGAGAGCAGAAAGCGCATCAGGGCGGGCGCCCCACGCCTCCTCCTACCCACGGGGCAGAACGGAGTCCCAGCACCCACGCCCACGCATGCCTCTCTTGAGCATCCTGCTCCCATCCCCTGTGGGGATGCTCAACCACAACAGTGAGCCCCAAAACGGGGCAGCGGTTCCAGCCCGGTTCAGGGGAGCAGCTGTGCAGAAGAAACCAGAGCCTCTCTTTGCAGGGCTTCCCAATTTTGGGGAGCCCAGCTGGAGCCTGGCTACCGCATGCCATTTTCTGGCACCAGCATCAAGGTCACTGGGATTTTAGGGGTGCATTGGTGGGCGCAGTGGGAGGGACACAGGGTATTTGCTCTGCGCTCACTGGAAATTCAGGAGGGCTCCCAGCTCACCTGGTTGGCTTTTTCAAGGTTCGTCATTATCATGGCTACTTCGTCTGCCCTGCAAGAAGAAGCAAGAGGCGTCAGCTGGCACATAGCTGCCAGCCCAGAGGCGAGGGATGTAAAATCCATGGCCAGTAAAAGCCTCGTACGATACGGGCATGGACACGCATCTTAGCTTTAGGGAGCGACCACAGCTCGGGGTGCTCCTGCGGCCACGTAATGCACCTCAGCACTCAGCAACTCACTTGGAGGCAGCTTCCTCGTCGTATTTACACCGCAGCTCCAGCAGCTCCGTCTGCGTCGCCTTCAGCGCTGGCAGCCGGGAAAAAGCGAGAAGATGGGGGGGGGTGATAAGCGGGCTGGGGGCTTCGGCACGCCAGGGCCGGCCGGGTCCCCCAAGCCGTCCTCCCTACCTGAATGGAGCACCTTGATCTTCTCCTCTGCTTCCCCCAGCCGCGCAGCCAGGGTGAGCTGGGCTTCCTGCAGCCCCCTGCGGAGAGAAGGGCGTCAGCACCCGGCGTCGCCCCGGCCCGCCACGCCGTTTCATTTTACGGGGTTTACGGCCCCGGCGGTAACAATTCGCTTTGGGTAGAAAACGGCACATCAGTGCTCAGCCCGGGGACGGATTCCTCGATGGATTTGCTGAGATTCAAGGGGTGGGGGGAGAAATGGAGAGAAAAGGAGAAGGGAATGGCAATGCGCATCACCAGCACACCCAGCACGGCCCCATGCTCTCCGGACCCCCGTGACGAGCACCTGTCCCCAGCAGCGGTGTCCCCCCAGGCCCTGCCGGCCCCGTGGTCCCCGAGGGGGCCGGTGCCGTGCTGGCACCGCTCAGTGTCCCCTGATGAGGAGCCAAGGCAGGAGGAAGGTGGAAACGCTTCTGTGCCGAAACCCACCCCCTCCTGTCATTAATTTGAGGGGGGAAGCAATCAGGGAAAAGTTATTCTGCATTATTTATAGCCTGCACTTGCCAGGAACTTACTCGGAGAGCTCTGCAATTTAGGATTTAAAGATTCCTCGTTTGTTACTGGTGCGGCGTGTTAAGGAATAGCAATGAAGCGCCGCTAAACGCACTGTCGGGAAAGCCGGGAGCCTCAAAATTAAAAGGCTGTTTAATGAGGTTCGTCTGCCGGCCTGGATTTACGTGATTTGCCCAAGCAGAACCACGTGCCGTGCACAGCAACCTCCTGGAAGAGCGGACAGGTGGATGGATGGATGGGCACGCCGAGTGCCTGAGCAGGATGTGTCCTCACTCAACCCAGACAGCAAAGGAGGTGCGGAGGGAAAAAGGCAGAGGCAAGGACAGACGGACACCTCTGGGCAGGAGCAGGGAGAGCACCTGGCACCCCTAAACGCTGTCCGGGGGCCCGTCCCTGGTACTCACGTACTTTTGTTTTTCTGCCTCATTTCTCTGCAGCAAGGTTTCTGCCAAAAGTGCTTTGCTGTCGACGCCTGGGAGCGTGGTCTCGGCCGCCGCGAGCCCGGCCGCCGGCAACGTCCCCTCTCTCTGCTCTGCGGGGGACACACGTTTCTTAGAGCCGCGTGGCGGGCACGGAGAGCTCAGCCCCAAGACCCCCCCTCCAGCACCCTGCGGGCACTCAGAGGCACAGGGGGACGCGCATGGGGACCACCGTTGCCACCCGCGTCCGGCTGGTGCCGGGGGTACCTTTGGTGCCGAGGAGCTCCGGGTGCTTCTTCCAGGGGTGGCCAAGCTCCTTCAGGGGCGGATTTTCGGGCTCGAGGCGCTGGAGCTGCTGCAGCCGGTCCTCCAGGCTCCGCGCAGCCTCCAGCACAGGAGCGGGGTCTGCAGGCAACAGCACTGTGGTGGTCAGGGCAGGGGACGGCCACCGCCATCCCCATCGCACCCTCCCGGCCACGGGGACGTGGCTGCCACCCTCCTCATCCCCGCGTCCCTCGCCCCAAGGGCAGCAGCCACCCGCAGCCTGCTTAAAAACTGGGATGGATCTTTCGCGTGCCACCCCAGGTGACACCCTATGTGCCACCACGTGCCACCCCACGCTCTCCAGTGCCAGCCCAAATCCCCCGAGGATCTGAGCACCGCCGGGGTCGCATCCGGGCTTCTCCCCAAACGCGGTGGCACCCGCAGCACCGGTGGCCCCAGTCCCCCCAGTTTGGGCGCAGACAATGGCAGTTTGTGCCGAGGTAAGCAGGTGCTTTCAGAGCCGTATGTCTTCCCTCTGTCAGCATTACACCATCATTAGCCAGTGTCTGCTCAGCAGGGTGTGCCATTATGTCTCCCAGGGCTGATGTAATTATACATTGACATAATTAACCCAGCAAGCCCATTAAGCAGGCCAGCTAAAAATTCATCTATAGTTATTTGTTGTGTGCATGCTAATGAGTCCATCTGCACTGCCATTGTACAACATGAACAAATTAATTTACAAGTCTGGATTTTTTAATAAGTTCAAGAAAATGCCTCCTATTGAGCCAGGTTAATATAGGTTTGGGGTGCTTTTTTATGAAAAAGAAAGGAAAGGAAATAGACTGGAATTCTCCAGGGTCAAAAAGTTAGATAAACAGGGAAGTGGGACAGAGCTGGGCGTGCTACTGCACAGTGCACACGCGTGGCAAGCGTCCAAGGGTAAAACATAATAACAGTGATGGAAAAAAATCCAACGTGTGTCTGCCTCTGCTGCGAACGGAGAGAGATGGCAGCTCCTCTAAGTGAGCGCCTGGCCGAGATGGCCACGGTGCCGGACGGAGAGGCCAGCCCCCCATGGGACTTGGGCTGCTCCGGGGTTGCACCAGCCGTTTTTGGGGTGAGTCTGTCCCAAATGCACAGGATTTGGCCCGTGATCCTCCCTTCCAGCACTCTGTGGATGCAGGCAGCGGGACAGCAAGCGCTAAGAGAGCTCCCTGCAAATGGACGGTGCCATGACACACGCTCCCGAGATGGGGCTTGGGGTCCCCCCGACCCATCGCTGCCATGGGATGCAGGCATCCCCCAGGACCCCACCAGACCCTGTGCTGCAAATACCATCAGCATCCTCCCTCCTGGGATGCTTTATGGGAGCCGGAGCTGCGGCTCGGTACCCCTCCAGCTGCTTCGACATCCAAGGAGCTGCAAGCGTGCTGGGGAAAACCTGCCCATGAATTTTGGGAAACAGCCCCTCCGCCACACCTGAGGATGGCAGGTGAGGATGCGCAGCACAGCCCTGAACTGGGCTGGATGTTCTCCCAGCCATTAATAACGTTTGTAAGTACGCGAGCTAATGATCTGGGTAATTATACCCACAGCGGCGGAGCTGGGGTGACCCCCCCGTGCTCCCCTGGAGCCAGGGCACTCGCAGGAGGCTGTGTGCCAGCCCGCAGAGCGGCGGATAAACGCTGGGGCAGGCCCTGATGCGATCTGCGCCGGCAACTCCTCTCGCCTCCGTAATGAGAAATAATCCTGGAGCAGCTCGGGCGAGCAATAAAGTGCCGGGGAATTTTGCTCGGGTCAGCATTTTCCCTCCCACGAGCCGCAGCCTCGCTGCTGCGATGCAACCGGCACACTTCCCGAGCCCCCTGCTCTCTGCTCGGAGCCGCTATCCCAGGACAATGCTGGGAGCGGAGCTTTTAAATGGGAACAGAGAAAGCAGCGCTTCACCTCCGCTTTACTCATCAGCTGTGACCACCGTGATGCAAAATGCCCAGCTGGATTAATTAAATTGTGCTAATATGCCTCTGCCTGCCCATTGGGAAACCGCTGTCCTCGCCCGCGGGACCAGCTCCGCCGCTGCCGGGATGCAGCGAGGGGCTGCCGGGAGCGGAGGCCAAGCTCGTGCCAAGCTCACGCTGCCAGACAGGTCAGCCGAGACGGCTGTGATGCAGCAGCCGAGCGGCTGTGACTCACCGGCGGCAGGGACGGGTGACGGGTGGCACAGCCGTCATACTGAGCCGTGCCGCCCCGAGCACTCCGGCACCGGCTGCCAGCTCGCGTGGGAACCGGCAAAGTCCCCGCCACAAAGCTGAGCCCCCTGCCCATGCTGGCTCAGTGTGCCACGCTGTGCGCGCTCCCCACCTACACTCATAAATTCACGCATATATAATAAGTCCTGCCGCTAGCTGGCGTTCTTGGATGTTGTTCAGCATCAGCAGCAGTGCTGCAGCAGGGACTCGGGGAGGTGGGCAGGGGGCTCTTGTGTGCCCAGCCCTGGCACCAAAGGGGCCTTTCTTCACACTGCTGGGGGGTCCCAGACCGGCCCCACTGCAGCACCCCACCGCCACGGCACGGCCACCGGCAGCAGCTCAAGGCACCCCCAGGACGGGGCGGATGCGCTGCGAGGCATCCCGGGCGCTCGACACCTTCCCTTGCGCACGCACAGCCCCGCGGGGCGGCAGCACCTGTGTCCCCTGGGACCTGCATCCCGTCCCTGTGCCCTGGCTGCTTGTCCTGGCCTCTGGCAGAGGTCTTGGGCTGGGGGACAAAGGGTGGCATCTGCCCTGCACAGCTGCCTGGTGCCACGATGAGCACAGGGCATCCACGGTGCATCCACGGGGCATCCACGTTCATGGCGTTCATGGCGTGTCCATGGTGCGTCCATGGTGCGGGCACCTCTCGCACCAAGGTGGCACCTCTCGCACCACCCTGTCCCAACCTGCTCCGCTGGAGCCCTACGAAACCCTCCACAAGTCAAAGTCAGGCTTAAATCAAATCATCCCCAACAACAATGACATTAATTATGCTTTTAACACATTTTACTGCTTCCCCCCCTTCCCTTCACGCCACATCTGTGTGAACAATATCCAAAAGATTTACGGTTTTATCCCGTAATTACAGACACACAGCCAGCTCACTTATCAAAATACTTGCTGAGCAATCAGGCTCCGTTACAGTCTCTGCCAGAGATTTGTGTTGACAGCAGCCATTCAAAGCAAAAAATGTCGAATCAGGACTTATGTGGTGCTTGTAAAGTATTCCACAAAGAGTTCGCCTGTCGAGAGACACACGGACATGTAATAGATGGGGACAAAATGACAGGCGGAGGATCCGCAGGGTGGGTGACAGGAGGATTTGGGCACAGGAGATGGCAGGAGGGCAGAAGGGAGCGGGAGGAGGTGGAAGCTGCAGGCGAGCAGAGAGAGAGGG
The DNA here is from genome assembly GCA_013399475.1 of Chauna torquata. Lineage (NCBI taxonomy): Eukaryota > Metazoa > Chordata > Aves > Anseriformes > Anhimidae > Chauna > Chauna torquata. The sequence continues at coordinate 179,916 of VXAL01018049.1, read as the reverse complement.
GAGGTGCCGCGACCACAGGGGAGAAGTGTTGGGGTGTGCATGTGTGCACGTGATTGCGTGTGTGTGCGTGTGTGTGTGTGTGTGTGTGTGCACATGTCTGCACGTGTGGGCACGCAGGGAGGGTGCCGAGGAGCGCGCTGGGCGTGAGGTGGGTGAGCGCGACGAGGTGGGGAGGGAAGATAACTGGGTTCTGGAAACCGAGCTGACATTTGGTTCTTGTAGCACAGGATAAAATTTAATGAGGATAAAAATATGTCTTCCTAATTCCCCTAAGAAATCATTAAAACATTTTGTTATTCCTAAATGTCTGGAAAATGAATTAGTGGCCCTGCAGGAGCCCTTCTGCACATCGTCGGCGGTTTGAAGCTCTCCATCCTCGGAGCTGGGGCTGGCGCGCGGGTCCCCGTGCTGGGGATGCTCCGTGCGCGATGCAGCCGAGGCCCCCAGGGCTGCCCACGCCGGGCGGCTCAGAGCGGGCAGGGAGCAGCTGGGAGGGCTCTTGGCCCCCACCTGTCCCCAGCACCAGCTCTGCCAACACAAGCCCCGTGCCTTGGTTTCCCCCTCCCAAGACTGTTTGAGGTGCCCCTGGGGGGGTTACAGCCCCGGAAAGCCGGAGCCGCGGCGCAGACGGTGCCAGGAGCTGCGCTGCAAGCCGGAGCTCCGTCATTTCGGTTAACTTACCGTCAAAAAGACAACTGGGGATAGCCGCAGTGTTATTACAAGGGCTGAGCAAATGTATTCCTTTTCTAATGTCAAGATGCATTTGGCTCAGGGGCTGAAACACAGCGATGGCAAAAGATGTTTCCACTTGTCTCTTCGGCTGGTATTTCCAGAGCAACATGCAAAAGTGGACGTCTGCGCTGCCAGCCACCCCGGGGATGGGGACGGGGACGGGGACGGGCGCTGTGTCCCGCTCCTTGGCGCTGGCTCCTCTCCGGGCACGAGGCTGCCGGCGGTCGCACGCTACTCGTTACGCAGCCAGGTCGCCACCGCGTTCCTTACCTGGAGCTTCGATTAATTGCTTGTAAACACTCAGGAAAGCCGTCTCAGCCTCCTTGCTCCTCTTACTAAGTGCAATCACCTGCAGGGAGATGGAAAAAGGCAGTGAGAGATGGGGCTGGAGGAGGGAACGGCTCTGCGGGGCAAGCGGCTCTGCTCTCATAGGCAAGCTTGGCGAGCGAGCAGCGTGTGGCCGGAGGGACGTGGAGCGCGGGAGGGTGCCCCGGGTCACATCCGGCACGGGCGCGCTGCGTGCGGGGCTGGGGACGCCCGTGCTGCGCCCGCTCTGCACCCACGCAGCCGCTCGCTGCCTTTGGCTAAACTCCTCGCGCCGCCGTAATGTCACGCCACTTTAAATCATTGATGCACTCTGAGTAAATGAAAATTATAATTTAATGCCAGCGCTTAAATAAGAAATAAGATTTCTGCCTGTTATTGTGCTTGCTGGGCCGGATCCGGCCCACAGCCCTCCCCGGCACAGTTGGGCCTCGGCAACGCTGCGGGCAGGGGCGATGCTCACACCGTCCCCGTGCAGCAGGACCGGGACCGGGACGTCCCCTCGCTCACGTCCCCCCTGTCCCCGCCGCCACCGTGGCCACGGTGCCACTGCTGCCGGCTGGGCGGCGGTGAGGCGGCACGCCGCATCGCTAATAGCCCAATAACATATTAATCTGCCACGCGCTCCCATCCAGCATTCATGAGCATGAATCATTTACTCCTGTTAATTTTTCACCACGCACTGACACACCGCGGCGGGGGCTGCTGCCCGCCGGCTCCGGCGCTCTTTGTTGGCCAAGTTTCCCCGTCCCGCTCACAGCGCGTCCAGCAGCGGATGGGACTCAGCGCCAGTGGGATGAGATCTCCATGGCCAAAACATCCCTGCTGTCCCCAGGAGCCAGGGATGGAGGTGACCCCAGCAGAGATGCTCCCAGCCCTGAAAGTCCCCAAAGTCCAAACTTAGCTCCCGACTGCAACTGAGGCAGAGGGCATCTGCTTCTGCACCCTTCTCCTTGCTCGCAGAGCTCGCAGCGCGCCACACCAGACTGAATTTAAATTGCTTGTCATTCAAAACAAAAGCAAACGGCTCATTTGTAATTCACCAGCCACCTGAGCAAAACTGCCTTCTTCCAAGCTCACAGAGCACTGGAGCACAAAGATCATTTTTCTGTTGTTAAAATTGTATAAGCTGGGCTTTTTTTAGCATCTAAGACACAAACCAACTTTCCCGTCATCGTGCTTGCAGCAGAGGAGAAATTTGGGGGCTTGCTTCAGCATTCCACTAAAATACTTGGCTTCAGGGTGCTTTGAAATCGTAATAATAAAGCTGCGAAGAGAGCAGGGGGAAGACGTTGAGCAGGGCGACGGGAGAGCGTCGTGCCGAGCTCGCCATGCTGCATTGAGCCGGCGAGGCAACAGAGGGGTCTGCAAGGAGGCTGAGATGGGCCAGCTCCAGCCCTGCTTGGCCAGGACCTCAAATCCTGTTGTTCCCCTTGGGTTTTTATTCCTAAAGTCATATTATAGACACAAAGTGTTGGCAAAGGGGAAGTTTTGAAACCTTGCCACCTCCTTGGCATCCCTGTGGAGGGCTGAGCATCTCAGTCGAAGCCGCGGGAATGAGGAGTTCAAAAAGGTTCAGCTGCTCTCGAAGATTTTGCTCATCCTGAATTACAGCATTTTGTTTCATTTCAGGTTTGGCTTTCTCCTCAAAACTACCACACGGAGGCAAATGTCCAAACAAAACCTCATTTCAGGACCCCAAACCTGCCCAAACTGCTTGAAAACGCTTTCATCAAAGTGAAACATTTGGACATTTTCCAGGGAAATCTTGTATTTGGGCTGCAGCCACTCATTAACCTCAGCAGACATTTGGGACTCCATTTCAACATCCCCCTAATTATACTTCTTGGCATAAAACCCACCACCTCCTGGGGCCACCCATCCCACGGGCGCAGTGGCACCCAGTGCCCAGCCCGACCGGTTTGGGGATGGCGATGGCACCTTTCAGCCCCGGGGTTATTTGCTAAGAATGAACCCACTGTGGCTGATGGACTTCGAGCCAGGCATCAATCAGCTCTGCTCTTTCGGAGTCCCACTAAACTTCAGGAAATGCCGGCTACAATTGGTAAAACTTTCCATGGCCTTTCCCAGATAGGGATAATTCCCCAAAATAGCTGGCGGCAGTCGGAGTTTTTAGCAGTGCAATTGAACCTCTCCGAGATGCTCAGCGTGCCGGGTCCCACTCGGGGACAGCTCACCGTAACTCCTCAAGCTGCCTGTGATCATCACACGGAGCTGAATAAACTCCCCAGAAAAGCAGCCCTGCGGGCATCAGCCCCCAAACCAAGCTTCTGGGAGGGCAGGTTTTGCAGAAAAGCCCCCAAATCTCTGCTCCTGCAGGACAGATATTGAGGCCGAACTCTCCCCCTCCATGCCAAAGGTGGAGGGCATCCTGCTAAAAGAGGAGAAGAAAAGAGGGGAGCGCTGCTCAGCCCCAGCTCAGCGTCCTCCCGCAGCCTGCACACCGCTGGGAGAGCTCTGCCTCCGCATTACGCATCGGTTCTCATTAATTTCTCTCTTTTCCCCCCGTTTCCCTCCGCGGCACGCGGGCTCAAGGTGAGGCGCGGCGCGGGAGCAGCGGCACTTGATGGATGACATTCCCGCGCCGGCTCTTTTTCATGGCTGGTGACTTTCCAGCAAAGCAATTATCACTGTAGAATGCGTAATAGCCTAATTAATTACTATTGTCAGGCTGGCCTCTGTGCCATGATTATACCTTACGAAGCCAACTTTTTAAACATTTGGAAGCAGAAATATTATTATAATTGACTGACAAAGCGGCGAAACCCCGCAGCCCGGCCGATCCTGCTGCAGCGCGAGGGGCGAGCATCGCCCGGCCGCGCGCCTCCTCCCAGAACGCGCGGGACTTGCATCGCACCGGCGCGCGTTCATTCTTACATCCCCGAGATCAAGTGTGGGATAAGTAGTTGGTTATTTCCATCTAAATACTCATGGCAGTAAAACACAAATGAGCTCTTTCTAAGCGAGAAGGAACAGCTGTCGGGGGAGAAAGCAGCGGCAGAGACCCCAAACATTGAAGAAAACTGATGAAAAAATACATTCAAGTTATTTTCTTCTCTTTTTTTTTTTTGCTGATTGGTAAAGAAGTCAGGGAGAAAAGGGGAAGAGTTGGAGGATGGGTAGAGATGGGAAGGAGCTGCCATCGGACCAGCTCCTCGATCCCATCGCACGCACACCTCTCGCACACCCACCCAACCCGTCATTCCCTCTGTTCGAGCCCATTTCTCCAAAGGCGGAAAGCTTACAACATTTTCACAAGGCCAAAAAGCAATTCACGTCAAAAAGATCAATAATATAAAAATAAAGCCTGAGAATTCTAGTTATAGGGAACGTCATATAAATATGTTGTTCACGTTCATGATTCGCAGATTAAAAAAAAAAAAAAGAATCAATATAAGTTCTTCAGATGATGTTATTTCTAATGAGAAATATACCGAGACTGCTGCAAATAACTGCTTAACCGAGAAAAAAATGCATTAATAATTTACTTGATAAAGCATAGGATCCCGAATGAAAGAAAATTGCTGCTGGTTCTTAATTTTGTTGTAATACTTCCTGACAAGTTCAATGATGCTTTGGCAAAGTTCCTGAGAGCGGAGTCAGAGGACGTTAATCTCGCCGCAATTATTTTTTTCCCCTTTTCCCACGCCGTCCCACACGAGCCTTTGCTGCAGCTAGCACTGGGTGCGCCGGCCGGTGCCGCCGTCCTCACGCGTGTTTGGAGGGGTCGGGCAGCCTCGTCGAGAGGAGTTTCCCAAGGTCTTCAGCTCCTGCAGCTCCATCGCCATCTCTGGGATGCCGAATTTGCCCATCAGAGCCCCTGAGCCATCTCCAGCTGAGTCCCAACCTCTATTCCCAGTGGAGCAAGTGGTGAAAACATCTCAAAAGTGTTTTGCATTTTCACCAACATAATTTTATATATGTATTTTTTTTCGCCGCCAGGTTTAGATTTTTTCCCAAATCTATTTTTTCAGTGCATTTACTGACAGTTGGCGACAGTAAACCATCTGCTCCCGATGCACACGCCGAAGCGAGAGGCTGCAGAGCAAACCGAAGGCAGCTCCAAAGAGCAGGCTGATACCAGGCGGTTTGGGCCAGAAATACCCAACCGGATGGGTTTATTCCCTTATTTACAAGAAATATTTTCTTGCAAAAATATGCAAAACTTGCAGAGCGGCTCATGGCAGGAGTGAGGAGCTGCCTCTGCCAAAAAAAAGCCTTGCAAGGTTCACGTCGGTGGGAGGAGACGGTCCAGGGGACTTAAAATAGCATCGTATGCGTTCACGCGGCGGCTGGATGCATCGCATCGGGGACAGAAACGCGATGATCCGAGGGCTTCCGCTCGCAGCCAGATGGATGTCGGCACCGCTCGCCCCAAACTACCTCGGGCTGGGGATGCAGCGTCCGTCCCACGGGAGAGCGGCGCGCCCCGGCGCGGGCACCGCAAAGTTTCACCTCCAATTTAGCAGAACAAAACTTTTAATTTAGATGTTTTCATCTATCTATCAGAATAAAAAAAAATAAGTTTAAAATAATGACTGTAATAAATGAAGGTAATTAATTGTAGTTTGTTCCTTTACTGTCTAGTCAGCTTAATTTTACCTTTTCATCTAATAATGAGAAAATAATTTTTGTGCTCTGAGGGTTAATGATATGTAACTGCAAGAGCTGCTAATTGCATGTTGCAAACTATTCATCAAAATCCCCATCTGCGCTACTTGATTATGTTTGCTAAATTATTGCTTTGAATTATCTTTCATAAAGCAACTTTTGTAATTAGCAGGGCTTTCGCTTTGCTCTTTTCTCCGTTGCAAGGATATTCAAACTTGGTCCGTTTCAAGCTGTTGCCATTAAACTGCCATCACGGGCAGCTTTTTGTGATTCTCCGCCAGAGAAATAAACTGGCCTTTATCTAATCAGGACGAAAAACAAAAGCCTGTTTTATTCTCTGCGGGTACAATTTATTCCTTCTTTCAATCTCCCTCCTGGCCCACACTTCTCCTTCCTCGAGAAAGAAATTATATAGGAAAGATACAGGCGCCTAAATGTGTATGAGCTGAGTTCGGAAATGGCAGAGAGAAACAGCAGAAAAGCCCATCCAACGCAACGCAGGTGAATATTTCAAAATGATTTTTTTCTTCCTATTTACAAGAAGGAATAGAGGGGGAACTCTTGCCATTCATCACCACGTTTTTATGGGCTCCTTCCCATGACTCAGATGATGTAGCGCTCTGCTCTCCCTGGTAAATATTCATGGAGAACGCGCCGAGAAGTGCAGTTTGCAAAAAAAATTTAAAAAAGAGGGAAAAAAGGGAAAAAAAGCCCCCAGGGCCCCAGCCCCAGGGTGCGAGCCCCCAGGGTGGGCTCACACCCCCATCTGCAAGCCCAGAGATGCCAACGCAAGGACCGCGTGCGATGAGCGAGCATCACCCTCCCGGTGCCTTTGGCTCCATCTGGGGCTGTCGGCCCAACCGCAGCGTGTGATAGAGGGGCGACGTTCCTCTCCTTGGGTTAAGAAATAAAAGAATCCCTCCTGCCTTCAGCGAGGGCAGGCCGGGACCCAAGGGGTGGGTGCGGAGATGAAGCAGCACTTTGGTGTCCATCTTCTCCAACCTGGCAAAGAAACGCGAACTTAAGGGAGTGGAATTCACCTTTTAGGATCAATTCCCCCCAAAACCTCCCCTGAAAAACACCTGGAGGGGAGGAAAGCAGCTGCACCAGTAAAGCAGCTGCCGTCAAACTGGGAATCGCGTCCTGGTCTCACCTCCGCCACCATAAATCCAAAGGCACTTGGGTGGAGGGACGGGCTGAGGCGCCCCGAAGGACATAGCTCATCTTCGCGTAGCGGATCTAATGAAGACTATCGGAAAAAATGCAGTATTTAAAAGACTGAAAATGTATTCCTATTGTTATCACTCTCTTTTATGTGTTTATGCATAGTGCATTGGAATGAATCAATACTGGATTGCCCTATAAATAAATGAGCATATCAGTAAACTGAGTAATAAAATGAAGTGATGAAAAATATGGAAATCAGCCACATTCGTGTAAATCCAGTTATTGTTTACTTTAATATTTTCTTATGCAGTTACGTACCTCCAGAGAGACAGATTTAAAATAAGGTAATGCTCAGCAGATGACAGATCCTAATGTGTCGCTGCTGGCAAGCTCGGAGTACCGACATCTCCCCGGGGGTTTCCATCTGAGCACATTAGAGGAACGCAGCGAGCAGCCCCTGACGGGAGAGCATCAAAAACCCAAGGAGAAGGGGAGTCACCCCGAGGTGCCGTGCCTCCCTCGCCCACCTTGCTCCGGCGGGGGTCACAGAACGGACCCAACGCGTGTGAGCCCTGGACGCGGCCGGAGCCTCCAGGGAAGCGCTCGGCAGCATCGAGGACCACAGGGGAGCAGCAGGGTGGGTGCAGAGCATCCCGGCGTGGGGATCGCATCGGCCGGAGAAGCCCCGTGTTGGTCGGGCATGACGCATGGGACCCTGCCCGCCTCTCCACCGAGCATCCCCTGCAATGCTCTTGGCTTTCCATTCTACGTCTGAAGCAGAAAATCCCCCCCCAGCCCGGCAAACAGCCTCTGCGGAGATCTATTTTGGAGTTGCTCTTTTTTTCTCTCCTCTATTTTTCTTACATTTAAAAAAAAAAAAAAAAAACGCATCTCCCCCCATCTGGGCTGCGATCCAAGAGCCAGCATCTCGGCGCCGAGTGCTCAGCGCTTGCTTTTTATAAACGCGTCGAGACCCAGAGCCTCCTCCCGCGCCGGAGCCCCCGCGCAGCCCCCGGCAGCACCCAGCGCCCGGCAGCGCCCGTGCGAGGGAGAAACGAGAACAGCCACAGGTTGGGGGCTGCAATTTGTCTTTGTGGCTAATTAGCTTCCTTTCTTGTTAGTCACTTACGTCTACAGTTCTCAAAATCTAGTTTCAACAGAGGGAAATACGCCGTCCTGCCGAGTTAATTCTATAACAGCAGATATACTGTACCTCAGGTACATTTTTCTTAAATTCCCGGCTGAGTTCAATTAAATGTTTATGAGACTGTTCACTTTCCTCCCGCTGCGCTGCCAGCTCGGAAGCAACAGAATTAAGCTCCTTCTGGAACAAAACAAAAACAAAAGAGGGGGAAAAAAAAGAAATAGGGAGGGGAAAAGAAAAAAAAAAAAGGTGGTTTAGGAGCGTTTGTTTTTAAGATTGCATGACTGCAATTCCCCCGGAATGATTTCACTCTCTGCCGTGCAGCCAAGGCATGTTGGCAATATTGACGGGGGGGTTACATGAATAATTGAAGAAACTGTGTATTCAACGCAAAAGCAAAGCAAAGGCGAGAGGGTGGCTGAGATAATCAGGAGCTGGTTAATCAATATTCTCCTCTCCCCTAGCCCACCCTCCTCCTTTCTTTTCCAAAAGGAGCAGTGACATAAGCTCATCAGTAACTGTAAAAAAACATCACACTCCTAGTGTCAAAATAGTCAAGTACAGCATATTGTATTGCCAGATTTGATTCGGAGTCCACTCTGCTGCCAGCTTACATACATCAGCGGGGAGGGAAGCAGTCCAACTGTGACTTACTTACACTTAAGTGTTCATAAATAAGATTCTCAGGATATATATGGCTTTTTAATTTCGGCAGAATTTGAAACAATATGACGGGGCTGATATGAAGTAAACTGACCCTTGGTGCCGATGCTGTAAATCACGGCCCCGGCTCCGGCGCCGCACAGTGCCTCCGCCCAGGGTGACACGGGACAGCCACCGCCAGGCCACCGGGGTTCCCACCTCGTCCCGAGACCCCGCTGTCCTCTGCCTCGCGTCGAGAGCGCCCATAAAACATTAATGCCACAAACCGTGGCAAAGCCGAGGGGCCTTTGTCTGACGGGAAGATCCGGTGAGAGCGTACGGCCCTGCCACGAGAACCTCATTAGCCAGACTCTAATTACTGCCCTGCAGTCTGCGGGAAGAGACGGAAACCATAAAACGTAAAGCGGGGGACGCTATTAATTGCTTTTTGATAAATTGGGTGGCAGGGGGTCAGGAGGTGATGGCATGGGCGACGCACCCGCCCTGGGCTTGCCTGCCCCAAGCATCCCTGTCCGGATGCCGGGCACCCAAAAGGGAGCGTTTTGGGCAAACTGGGTTTGCGGCGGTGCTAAGGTGGGATGCTTGGGGTGGGATAACAAGGCTGCTGGTTTTGGCTGAGATAACAGCCACCAGCACTGGGTACACGGATCAAGGTTTGGATCTGTCTGGATAAGGAGATACAGGGAGAGGGGGGATGTTACCGGAGAACCCCCCTCCCAGCCCATTTCCATGGGCCAGAGCATCCCTCGTGCGGGATGCTATTCCCCAAAGCCCAGTGCCAGCCCTCCCGCGCACACCGGCTCGTCTGAGGAGCGGCACATCAGGCTGAGACAGTGCGGAGCCTCCCGGCTGCCCTCGCAGGCAGGGACCGACCCGCTCTGGAACCCAGAGCAGCACAGGATGGAGCCGGAGCAGCCGGGGCCTGCAGCCGGCACGGAGCTCGCAGCAGGGACACAGGGAGCTGCTCCGAGATCAAGCTCAGGCATCACCTGAAGCTTGCTCCATCCTCATGCCCCCCACCGAAATTCTGGGACCACGATGACCGTGCTCCCACCAAGGTGGGCACGGAGCCAAAGCACTGCAGGGCTTGAAGCCACCGCTGCTCGGCATCGCCAAAAACCCGCCCGGCCGTGCCGCGGTGGGATGTGGGCAGGAGGAGCCGCACTGTCGGGCAGGCGGGGTTACCCGAGCCATCCATCATCCCCTACGTATTATGTAAATCTGTGATGCTAAAGATGTATGGAGTCAATTATCAGGGGTCACTGCTGGGTGTAAAATTCATACAATGAAGCTCCCGGTCTCAAATGAATTTGTGAGAGATTGCAAGCTTACTGCCTTTTATTGGACAATATAAATATTTCACCGTTATATAAAAAAATATTGGAGAGAAAGCAGATAAAACCAGGTCCTGTGTGTATACAGAGAAGCAGGGAGTGAAAAACGGCCGTCAGCATCTTTTTAACAGCCTTTCGGCGCGCTACAGGAACACAGGCTGCAGAGCGAGCTTTTATGAGCGGGTTGGGGACGCGGGGGGACGGGGAGTGCCGGTGGGGGCGAAGCGAGCCGAAAAAGCCTCCCTGCGCATCCCCGTGGCGGAGGAGCAGCAATCGGTGCCCCGGGGAGGGGCCGCCAATCACACTTTAATTATCTGCGCCGAGCGCGTCTAAATTGGGGCCGGCATTGCGGGGCGGCCGCGTGGGCTTGATTGCGGCTCTGCCGGGGAGCGGGCACGGCCCTGGTGCCTCCGAGCAGCGCGGTCGCGTGCCCACACCCCAATTTCTTAGCATCCTCGCCTCACGCTCACTGCTAGATCAACCCTCCCCTGCGACAATAAAGGGGGAGAAAAGAAAAAATAAAACGCCTATAGGAATCAATACCTCTTTCTCCATCTACCTATATTTTATTAAAAACTTCAGCATCAATATTAATGTTTGAATCCTCACCGAGCTGAGTTTAATCACCTGTAAACTGCATCTCAAGCTATGCGGACTCGGCTCCTTGCTGCGGTGAATAAAACCGAGGAGGAGCGGTGCTGGCAGCTCCGTGCATCACATTCCCGTCCCAGGTCCCCCCGGTCCCCCTGCAGCAGAGGGGACAGCGGGTGCCTGAGCAGGAGCCACGTCCCGACGGCATGGGCAGGGGCAGGGATGGGGCCGAAAGGAGAAATGGGGTGGGCGTGCGGGAGAGATGAAAAAAGGGAAAAATTGGGATCCTGGGTAGAAAGTGATTCAGAAACGTAAAATATCTGGGGCTTTTGCTGCCAAAAGGTATCTGCTCTCAGACGCTATGTGAATCACAATGCTTGTGTGGGGGGAACTGGGGAGAAGTGTTTGGATGGAGCCCATTAGTGCTCAGGACGATGAGTAACGACCAGGGGCAGGAACCGCTCGGAAGCCGCCGAGTTCACGCCTGGCTGGAGCGAAGGGCCGGGCACTGGGGGAGCCGAGGGGGAAAGCAGGGCTCGAATCAGACCTCGCTAACCACCCCTCCTCGCCCAACATGCCAAAAAGGAGAAACACGCTGGTAATGCTGCATCCGAGCCTTCCCACACGGCCGTGAACCCCAGCAGGTCCCAAGGAGCTGGTTTGGCCACGCGGCATTTGCAGGCGCGCGGCCGCATCCTGTACCTGATCAGAGCACCCTGGGCGCAAAGCAAGCGGCCGAGCCGAGCTGCCGGATCTGGCCATCTGAAATGGAATTGGGCTTCATAGCACTTTATCAAAACAGCTGTAATGGGATCTCGGAAAGGGCAGAGATTGGAGATGCGGTGGATTTCCATTCCCAGGGAGATATGAAAAGGCTGTGTTAAAAAAAAATAAATACATATATCGAGCGCTGCTATCTAAGGGGTTGTATTGGTGGCTGCTGGTGGGCAGCTCCGCCGGCCGGACATTTTGCTGCCCCGTTCTCCAGCCGGCAGACAGGCAGGGATGCCGAGGCAGGATGCGCGGCGAGGGGGCCGANCTTCCAGCAGAATATTCATTACCATATTCATTCAGTGTTTATCTCGCAGATGTACGGATCCGTTACAATGGAGAAAAAAGAGAACTCAGAATTTGTTCTCAAAAGATATTCAAATTAGTTAATCAAGAGTCCTTTTATTACGTGTCTCGTGTACCAGCAGCAACTATCCATCGAGATAAATGATCAGCTGCTAATAACTGATTACATTGCAGCAAGTGTTTTCTTATCCCTATTACCACCATGTTTAAAGACATTTTATAAATTTCTAATTATTGTAAATTGTTTCTCCTTTTGAAAACATCTTCCCATAGTCATCAGCTGTCAATTTTCCCCCAGATCTCTCTCTGAAGCGAGTTAATAGCGAGGAAGCACAGAAACGCTCGCAGGCAGCCCAGCCGCCTCCATCCCCGGTCTGCCCCGCTCGCGTGGCTCCCGGAGGTGTCCCCAGAAACGCCCCAAATGCCCCACCAGGCAGACCCAAGGCCCTGAAAAGGGACCAGAAAAGCAAACTAAGGGAACTGGAAAGCAAACTAACGGCAGCCACAAGATTGATCAGGCTGGGACCGTGCTGTCTTAAGCGTGATGCATCTTGACAAGCACGGCGTGGTGGCTCGGGCCGTTTTCCTGGGAAGGATTCGCTGTCCAGTGAACCAAGGAGAAATAAATAAACCAGCAGTATATAATGTGGCTCCTGACAAGTGCAAGACATCCGTTCCTAAAGACACTGGCATCTGAGGTCAGCTCGGTGCTTAGGAGGGTGCTAAATAAGATCCTGCTTTCCTCCTGCATATTTTACCGATGAAAGCTGTTCCAGCCTGACAGAAATAGTTAAGAGGGTTCAAAGCCAACGAGGACTTTAAATCCAGCCAGCAGCCCCACGCCGCCGCTCCAGACTATTTCTGGGATCCATTCATTATTGCAATCAATCAGCTTAAAAAAACAACCACAAAAACAACAATAAAAAACCCTCTAAACTCTCTTAGACACCCCGATGGAGAACGGATCTCCTTCCATCTCATCCGGCAGTGGCTGCCGTCCCAGAGCAGCGATCCCCGAGCCCTGGGACAAGCTGCGGCCAGAGGCCCGTACCCCACCACGGGGACGTGCCACCCCGCAGCGCGGCCAGCGCACCCGTGCGATCTGCCACCGCCGGTGCCAGCGCCACACGTCACAGCGGCTCAGCGACACCGGCTGCCCGGGGATGTGCCCCACGGCGTAGCCGGACCCCGGAGCCGTCTGTTGGGCTTCGGCTGGGAGCCTCCAGGAGCAGAGGAGGAGGAAGAGGAGGAGGAAGGCAGGGTGCCCGGCCGAGCACGTTTGCTGGGCAGAGCATCGCTGCCAGGAAGGGCCGCAGAGCCTGGCGAGCAGCGGCCAAGGTCCGCCGACAGAGGCTTCCCGGCTCCAGGGGGACTCAGACCAGGGGAGGAGACGCCACAGGCACCAGCCATGCCATTATACGCTTTATTGATGCTGTTCTGAAGAAAGCTAATCAATATATTAGATTTCCCAAAGAAAGAAAACACCAGCTGCCAGCAGCGCATAACTCCTCCGCCGCGGTGCATTTCTCCATCAAGCCTGGGAGCTGCACGTGGCCGCGCGTGATGGGGTCAGGTTCAAGAGGAGACCTCCCGCTCACCAGGGTCAGGCCAGGGCCACGGCGGGGTCAGGCTCTGCAGCAGGGTCCCCCGAGCCCCGCCGGGCTGAGATAAAGCCACGAACCCCCCAAAATATCCTGCTCCCCCTCCCTGCAGGCGCGGAGCCCAGGAGGCAGCCCAGCATCCCGCAGGACAAAGCCAGGGGACTCTGGGGATGAGGGAAAGACGTTTTGGGAGTTGCCCCTTGCAAGCCGCATCTGCTCAGAGGAGCCATCGCAGCAGCACCGATGGGTCCCAAAAGGCGGCCACGGGTCACCAGTGGGATGCCCCACGGACAGCCTCACCTTGCTGGCTGCCGCACGCGCAGAAGCCCTCAGCGAACGGCTCCGAAAAGCGACACACACTGGGAGTCCACGCTGGACCGCCGGCACCGAGAGGGAGGATGCATGACGTCATGGGGAATCGATCGGTGTTTTAACAGAAATAGATCATTTGCAGGTTTGCAGATCTGTTTCCAAAACCCCAGTGTTACGCAGATTGTAGTCAAAAGCCTAAAGCAGGGCACATTTAAACAAGGCAGAGTAAATGTCCCACATTTCCCCAGGATTATCTGAACCATATCAGATATAATCCAATGATCTGTAAAGTGATTATACCCAACTGAATATACGAGATCTCTTCTGGTAATGCAATATTTCATCCAGCTGCAGACATTAGGAGGAGGCAAACAAAGGAGGAGATTTAATAAGTGGAAATAAAACTATAGGCAGAGATAGTTTTAAATTTTTTTTTTGTATTGCATCTAATTGCAATCAACAACAGACATCTGACACAGTGACAGCATCAGCAAAATTGCTGCTGAGAGCACAGAATCTTTGTCTAAAAATAATCAGACATTCAGTGCGCCACTGTTTGTTATAATGGTAATCGATGCTGGAGGCTTTGAATTCCATCAATTTATAGATCTGCTCTGTTCTGCCTGGTGATTGTGTTCTGCACACATCTACTCCCTCTCAGCACAGGCAGCGCCGGGGCACTGTGTGATTAAGATAAGCTCAGATTCCTTTCATACATTCCTTATCAGCTCTAATTCTCCACCAGGCAGAGATGTTCGCAGCAGTTAAAGATTAGTTCAGCTTCTCAGACGCCAAATTTGAGGGTATTGATCAATAAATCAAATCAGAGCAATCAATTGCCCAATCAGAAGAGTCTAGCCGATGCATTATTACTGGCGCCTTCGAACCAGGGCTTTCATGGGTTTCATCAAAACACTGCTTGCCTGGCTTCCCGCCAGCTCCCGGGCTGGCTAATAGACTCCGCAGCAGAGGAGCTCCAGCCCAGCAGAAGAGCAATAAATTTCTCATCAAACAGCCGATAGAGAAACAAGATGAACATCTGTTTTGCTGCAATGAAACTCCTGTGTTCTTCAGGATCTGCAAACCAGGTCTGACAGACCACCCCAAAGGCAGCTTTGCCTTCCACAAAGCAGCAAAGCAGAACATTTGCCAGTTATTTCAATCAGGTAATTTAAGAAGACTTTGCATTCGCCTCTCCGCAGCTGCTGGAGCTTTACAGACAGGATTCCAGCTCAGTCAATAATAAAAGCCATCCTGGGACCCTGTACTATGAAGGCAATTTTATGATACCCATTATGTGGCAATGTAACTTCATTAAAAGCTGTTTATTCCCTCTAAGCATTTTAAGCACTTTCCCTCACCCATAAAGCAGAGCCTCCCGGTGCACCGGGAAGGTTATTTTTACAGAGAGCCGTTTTCTGGCATTCCCTCCTCGGGTCACTCCCGCGCCGCTCCCGCCAGGGGCATCCCGAGCACTGCCGGGAGGTGATGCGCTCGCTGGGGCGCGGTGCCCATGCGCTGCTCCAAAGTGCACCCAGCGGCCAAATTCACCCACGCGGGGCAAAAACGTCCCCTCCGAACACCGCCGGTGCCCCCTGCACTGTCGATGGCTTTACTCAGTAATGGCCGCGCCAGCTGCAGGGCATCCTGAGCGCCTTTCCCACGGAACGGGAAGGAGAAGCCCATCACGGCAGCGTTTTCCAACCATTTCTTGCAAAGATGGAGAAGAAAAATAAAGGAGGGTGGAAAATCGTCGCAGAGCTGAGCCACCCTGCGAGGCAGCTACGGCCACTCCGCACCGGCCGGGTGCCTGCTCTGAGAGGCGGCCGTATATTATGTTTATTGTGCACTCAAGATGAGCTATGATTCCTGGAGCTCTATTTAGGTGACATTTATTATGCCAGCTTGTTTTATAAATTAACATGGACAAGGGCCCCTAAAAGTGGCCGGTGCCACCTACCCCCCCACTGCAAGAGGGGCTGGCGGGTCTGGAGGGGGACCAGGGGGGCCCGGCTGCTCCGCACACCCGTTTGCTCTTCCTCTGGGGGCACTTTGGGGTGCCTCAGCTCTGAAAGCCTATTTTCCCAGCCTGGCATTATAACGCAGCACCTAGAGACTGAACTGCGATCGTGGCAGGGTGGGGGCAGGCCCCGTCTTGCAGAAAACAGACCCGTCCTGCACAACCAGATCCCCGAGGCACGCAAGAGACAACGTTAAATCCTTAAAAACAAGCAAACAACCCCAAATATCAAATTTAACGCTCCTTATTTCCACTGGTAATTTCCCACATTAGCCAAAAAAACCAAAAAGGCAACAGTTCGGTCCCATCCCGGCACACAGCGAAGCCGGCGGCGAGGCTGCTGGCTTCCCCACACGTTAATTTAACGAGCTCATTTCTCTTCAGCGTGGCTGACGGGAAAGGATGCTGCTCCGATGCAAAGTCACTCGCTTGGGTCACGCTGCAGCCAAAACAACCCCTGCCAGCAGTAACGCGCTTCCAGGTGAGGTTCAAGAGACCCTCCGCCTCCCCAGCTCTGTATCTGAGCTTGAATCCAGCTGCCATCACCTGGCTGCTTGTGCTCTGCCGGTACCCAGTGGTTGGTGGAACCATTGGCAGGCAAAATGCTTCCCGTCTGCCACCGGCAGCGCCCGGGCGAGCTCGCGGTGCGACGGGTCGCCTTCACTTAGCGACTGGACGGGGAGAAATCACACAGCAGGGCGAGCTTTGACTAGATGATCTTGAAGGTCTTTTCCAACCTAGATAATTCTGAGTCTGCAAATCCTGCTTAAAACCACGTGAGTTAGGGAAGAGAAAAGGGGGGGGGGGAATTAAAGAGTGCTTGAGAGGGCTTGCAGAAAGGCTGCAAATCCCCAACTCTTCATTCTTCGTCGCTCGCATCCCCTTGGGTTAACATTACCCCCAAACTCCTTCAGGGATGTTCTTAAGGATGCAGCTCCATCCTCAGCAACGAATAGCTGTGGCCATTGGGAGCACCATCTGCAAGAATCTCCGGGTTTCCAGGAAAAGGAGATCCTTCCAAAACCACGCGCCTTTCCCCAAATCCACCAGCAGAGATTCGGTGGCTTCGCAGAGGCACACGCGGTGCTCCCGCGCGCATCGCTGCTGCGAGCTCCCAGCCAGAGCGCGAGAGGTCGATACCCTCCCGCATCCAACACGCGCGCGTGTACACAGGGTCCTGCTAACGGCTCAGTATTTCTTTAAACAAGAGCCCGGAGTAGCCAAGGAAAAATAGAATTACTAGAATACATTTTAATTGATTTACAACAGCACTTAGTAACAGTGATAAAAGCAAAACTTGTTTTATTGGACCTCCTGCTAATTAGCTGGACTGACTCTGAGAGAACAGCCTCCCTTGCACCACGGCACAACCCTGACCTTCACGCAGCCAGAAACAGCTTTTATATACAAAAAGTCCTTTATAATAACGGGAGACAAATGCTGCCAAATGTTTGCCAAGGACAGACAGGCTGCTCTAAGCACCAAGCGTTACTGCCGCCACTCAAAACATCAAAACCTTTGCAATTTCCAAACAAATGGGAAAAGCCAGCCTCTCCGGCGACTTTGAGCATCTCTCCTTCCCGTCCATAAACAAGTCTTCATAGCAACTTTGATGTATCCTTCCCCTAACGACTTTTAAGGGCAGCAGATAAAGTCGAAAGAAGTGCACAAGAACCCAACAAATGTTTAATATTCAATAAATGTGTCAATTTTACATACGGAGGCAAATGGGTCTTTATTGAAGAATTGGTAAACTTCCTCGGAGGAAAGTAAGTGCATTTTAGCCTTCAAGGGGTCCCTGATGAATAGAAATGGAATGTGATTTGTGATAAAACTCAGCTGCTCTATAAAAGACGTTAAATAAATGTTGCTGTTTCACTAGGGATATACAGAATTGATTGCATTATAGACTGATTCGAAGATGCACGCTCCCCGCAAGCTATCCGCTCGCTTATGCGCACGCTGCCGCGCAGCACAGCCCATCCCCGCTACCTCTGTGCCACCCACCCGGTGCCTGCTCAGAATTTTCTGGAAATGCTGTAAAAACACCATTCCCTGCATTTTCGCCCGTGGCACCGCAGGGCCGGATCCGCCCCGGCCAGGGCCAGTGGAAACACCATGCCCTCTGCGCAGGGACACGGCACGTGCCGCCGCGGGCTGAGTGCTTCCTCCCGAACTGCAATATTCCCCTGTTACTTGCACCAATGCGGTCGCCAGGGAGAGGCACTTCTGGAATTACCATTACGCACAAAAAAAAGCAATTAAAAATGTTCTCGCTGCCGGCGACCCAAGGCTGGTGCCAAGAACAAGCCAAGTCCCCGACCCCCCCGAGCATCCTGACCGGGATGAGACCCGGAGGAGGAGCGAGCGAAACCCAGGGCGGCAAAGCAAACATCCCAGTCCCTGCGCAGACAAATGGGAGGCCGGCGGTACCACCACAGCGAGCGCAAACTGTGATATAATTGCGCTGTTGCTCCATCATCTTTAATCAATAACATCCAGGGCTGCCACCGCTCGCGCAGCCCAAACCCCAGCCTCCGCCAAGAAACAGCATGCTGTTAAGAAGCCCGATAGCTGTTCCCAGCTAATAGGTGGCTCATTCCCTCAACCCCGCTGATTTTTAAAATAAACCTAAATTCCAATAATTGTTTAATGTTTATTTGTATTTAGCTCTGGCTCACCTACCCTGTCTCTTGATGTCAGAAATTGATATTTTGCTCAGGTGGCTGGAAAAAAATAATTAGGAAACAGTTTGTTATGTATCGTCAGAGTTGAACATGCTCCTGAAAACCTGGCAGGAGCTGGTGTGGACGCACTGTGGCCTCTCAGCCCCATAAACTCAGATTTTCTCCAAGCGGCTGCAACCACGACCTCGTCCCCTGCAAGAGCATCCCCTTGTCCCCGCGCGGCCGCCGCTCCTTCCCCGCTCCCTCCGAGCCAGGCTGAAGGTGCTCCTGGAAAAGTACAGGAGCGCGGCAGCCAATTCCCGCAGGAGATCCATCACGTCGGATTAGCAACTTAGTTTCTTATTAGCTATTTTCCATCCTATCATATTAATATTTGTTTTCACTAATACAATGCAGGAGTCTTATCATATTAGCAACTTTCACATCACATTAGTGAAAACAAATACTAATACAATACAATACTAATATGACATGATCTGATGGGAAATTGCTAACACAGTAAGACTCTCCTACCATATCAGAGCAGAAACCATGCGAGTCCCAGTCCCAGCTCGCACTGAACACGGCACATACCCGCTATTCCTAAAAACTGCCCTGTGCTCCGCATCCGAGGGCAGCGGCAGAACGAGGAAGGGTGCCCACGTTCAAAAAAGCCAACATCTTCAAATCCTCGCTCTGCGTGCAGCCTCCCCCAGCTCAGGCAGCCGGCACCGGCGGGGAGGCTCAGCCGCCCACGCAAGCTTTATTTTCCGCACCTGGAACAGTTTTCCTGCTCTTCTGCTTCATTTTGCAGCAGGTCCCACCTCAAATCTCCCAACCCCTCGCTGCGAGCTCTGGGCTTGAAAGCAAAGGGCAGGGGGACTTTCCCGAGGGTGGGAAGGGGCGGACGAGGGGCTCCCCGCAGCGCCCGCACCGCGCTCCGGCGAGGCTGGAGCTGCTCCCGCCTTGGCACCCGCGCGCCCCGCGCCGCCCCGGCCAAGTGTGCCACCCAGCAGCGCCCAAAATAGCTCCAGAAATGGGAAGAGCAGCCAATGTGTTTCCTTCGAGCGATGCCGAGGTTCGGCACGCTCAGCAATTTTCTATTCTCTCAGCAATTTTCTGTTCTACTGAATTAGTAGTTTGTATTGAATTAGTATTCATTTTCTCTAATACGATATATAAGCATAATCACGTTAGTGACTTTGATATCACATTAGGCTCCGCGACTGGAGCGCGGCCCTGCCCCAGCGGCTTTCGGAGGGGAGCGCCGGGGCGAAGGAGGAGCCGCCAGCGGGAACGCTCCAGGCGCGGGGCCGGACCCTGCCCTCACCCAGCCACCCGCCGCCCCCAGCCTGCCCCACGCACGGAGCAGGTCCCTGCCCCAGCTCCGAGCCGGCACCACGTGGTGGGGTGGTGGCACAGGCTGCCTTGGACCAAGCGCCCTGGAGGTCCCCGTGGGCTCCAGGGAGGTTTTACCTTTTGTATCGAACTGACTTGGGCTTTGAAAACAGAGCAAGGCTGACTTATCGAGGAGGTGGCTCTGCTTGGAGCCTGCACCGGCTCCCCTGTGAGACAGCGTCCCACTTGGGCACCCAAAAAGGGCTGCAGCTGCATCCCCAGGCTGCGGCAGCAGAAGGAAAAGCATCCCCAGCATCCACGGGCTGTGGCTGCTGCCGCTACGCTCGCCAGCGCTTTTAAACACCCCCTCCTGAATTTTCCGCATGGCAAAATCCCTGCCTCACGTAGGAATTAGGACGGGACAGCCCTCAATTAGCCGATGAAGTTGCAACGAGTGCAAGAAAGGAAAACCCGTAGGAAAACCCTGCATGAAAAAAGAGTCGTGGTGCCACGTGGGCTGTTACGTGTCGGTCAGCGGTCCCGCCGTGCGAGGGGCACGGTACAGACGTATGTACGTAGGTGTGTAGGTATGTGCGTATGTGCGTGTGTGTGTGCAATGCCCTGCCTGCCGGCACCCACGCAGACATCCTGGAGAGCTCCGGCACACGAGCCTGACCCGGAGCCCAGGCAATTTCCCGGAGCTAAACGCTCCTGGCCATGCGCAGAGGTGCACGCGCGCGTGCAGACGCACACGGCCCCACGTACTCAAAAACCCTAAGAAAATCCTGAGTCCTCACTGTCAGTGCTGTATATCACTTTGAGATATATACCATATTAGCAAAAAGAACTGAATTATATTGCATTCATGATGCAATTAAACACTTCACTAGGAATCAATGTAAAACTGATGAGGCCTGAAAGTAGTGCATATGGCTTAGAACATTATAAAACATTACCTTCACTCAAATCCTTTTCAGTAGCAATTTAAATCTTCTTACAGTTACTGCTGCCAATGGTAAACCATCTACTGATTCATAACAGTGCATGGGAACGAATGAATTTTTTTAAAAATTTATTCAACTACTAAATTACCCATGAAACCGGAATAGCTGACAGGAGTAATCTGAATTATTATTAGCTCTGCAAGTATTCTGCATTAGCCAATTTAAAACCACGGCTCACAGGCAGAAACCAGTTAGTACAGGCAGGGTGTTAAATGACTGCCATAGTTCTTCATTTTACTGCTGCTTACGTTTAAAGGTCAAGAGATAAAAATTACATATGACTGCAAACACAGGAAGGGTGTTTATCTTTTTTTTTTCTATGAATCAGGTCAACCATAAACTTTAAAAACATTTGGAGATACAATCGTATAAACTCCGACACGTCTGAAGCAGCCCAGGCTTTGTGTGGGCCTTGCAGAGGCGCCGAGGGGGGGCTCCCGTTCCTCCTCATCCTCCTCCTCCCTTGGCTTTGGGTTTTCCTTACGCTCACGACCCAAGCAAAACGGGCGAAGACCCGGATGGGTCAAGATTTCAGGGCTCTGCTCCACCAACCTCATCCCCAGCACGGGCACGGCCATCGCCACCCCGAGCTGCGGTTTCGGGGATGAGGACCTGAGCATCCCGAGCCTCGCAGGGACCCAGCGGCGGCGGGAGGGGACCCCGTCCGGTCCCCCCACCCGCAGGCATCCCGCCGGCCGCTCCGCGCGTTCGGTGGCGAGGAGGAGGGCAGAACGGGAGGAAGCGCGACGTGCCGGCGCGGCGAGGAGGCGGTGTCTCCTTAAGCGCACAGAGCACTGCATCATCCTTTCTCTTCCTATTTTCGGTTTTATTAGCAAAGCAGCACAATGTTTATACTAGTGGGTATTACATTTGCCAGAACAATTACAGTATGACAAATGGCACATCAATGCAATCCATCAACTCGGCCGAGACAGGAATCCTTTATCCAGGGCTGCCATTAATTCCCAGCCCGGTCCCCGGGGTCCCATGCGTCAGCAGCCGTGACAACCCGGGGGACGCCGGGCGGCGGTGGCATCTCGCCGGCAGGGACGGGCACCCCGGTGGGCGCTGGGACCTCGCCTTCAGCGCCGGCACGGCCGCTCCGCGCTGAACCGGGGCGTTCGCAGCATCCAGACCCTGCGGGGACCCAAACGCAGCCTGGGGACAGCAGGAGCAGCTGTGGATTCTCCAGTGTCTCGTAGCACGCCTGTGCTCGCACCCCTCGCTCTCCATGGAGGACAAAAATCTCAGACCTTTTTCTCTGGCAGCCTGACAGCCGATCTTCATGGAAGTTTTCAGAAGTTAATCAGTCTGAAATGCATACATCTGCGGTAATTGGGTTAAAATTGACCAAAGGCATCAAATGGTTCGGAGGGAGAGGGACGCTGGGCACAGGCTGGGAGCCTCAGCTCTGCAGGAGCCAGGCTTAAAATGCTGGGGCTGGCGGGGATGAGTGCCACCAGGCTTGCTGTTCGGAGCCACTAGGGGCTGGTGGCATGCTGACAGCTGGTGACCCGGCAGCGCATCCTGCTCCGCACGAGCACAGAATCACAGATTTAGAGAAAAATGCAGGTCAGGAGGGACCAACCCAAGCCACTGCACCAAGCTGCATCAGGCCACTCGGGGCCACATCCCGGTGAATTTTGAAGACCTCCAAGCATGGAGGTGGAAATAGATGGATTGGAACGGGTTGCCCAGAGAGGGGGACCCAGGTCCCTGCTCACCTCAACCATTCTACGATTCTGAGGTCCCACCACCTCCCCAGTCCAAGGCTGCAGCTCTCCCACATGGAAGAGCTCTCCCCCTCCATCCGTACGCCCAAGGTGGAGGCCCTTGCCCGGCACAGAGACCTCAGAGCACACATCTTCAGGGCAAGGACACGTGTGTTTGGAGAAACACGCTTGGCACCAGCTGGCGGATTCAAGGTCTGAGCAGCCAACATAGATCCCTCCTCTGCTTCCTGCTGCCCATCGCTGGGAGAAGACTGCAACTTCCATCGGCCTGCACAGCCCTTCCCCACCCGGCACAGCCTGCAGTGGGTTTGAAGCCGCGAGCAACCCCTGGGAGCAAGCAGGAGAGGCACCACGCAAACCAGCCGCAGCCTTGCCCGTGAACGTCTCGAGGATCGCATCCGCTGCCCGAGCGCCGAGCTCGGAAGCTGCCATGTGTCTCAGGTCCCACCAGGGCACAGCCACGACTGCACCAGGGTTTGTCACGAGATGGGACACGAGATGAGATCGACCTGCAGCCAAGCACCTCGGAAGCACAGCCCAATGCCATGCTGCAGAAGCGAATCCCCGGGAGATGCACCAGGCAGCCGGGGGATTCACGCAGCTCCCTTCACTCCCATGAATGCACGGGTTGGCCGTTTCTTTCCGAAAAAATTAAACAGATTCCACCTTGCAAGAATCTCCAGGGGTGCAGCGTACCCTGCAGATAATGAAATGAGCCAATCCTGCCACTCGGAAGCCAAAAGCAAGAGGGAAAGCAAAGCCTCCTAATGGAGCCGCGCTCCGATGTGTAACAGCGCGAGCACCCAGGGGTTTGTTCTCTGCCAAGTCAGCCTGGCCCCGGCCCAAAGATGCAGGCAGACAGACCAAACCACCTCACCTGTTTCATTAAGCCATTACCAGAATCATCTTATCCCCATTTAAAATGTTCAATACATGCTCCGAAGACTTCTCTAATACCGTAATTAGGCGGAACACTTAGACGGACGGATTAAATCGGGATGGTATTCTATGCGGCGGCACTGCATTTTACAGGGCCCTCTCCTGATTTGAAAAATGGGAAAAAATACGAATTCGCTCTGCTGCAGGTGATCCAGGTAACTGCAAGTGGTGCTTTCTGATAATTCAATCCCTTTGATAATTTTCCCGTCTTTCTGCTGGTAACAGCAGCAGCTGCTGCAGCCGCCACGATAAAACCCCTTCCTGCCATCCTCTCCCACGTCGGGCAACGTGCGGGGCCATGGGATGGCCTCATCCAGCGGCCGCATCAGCCCGGCTCCTGTAAATCATCTCGGAGCCATCCCCACAATTTATAGGTAGGACATTAAACGTTATAGCCACTGACGGCATCAAATTACACTTGAAAAATTGAGTTCTGCTGGAAAATGAATTTAAAACCTAAATTAAATTAAAACCTAACTAAATTAAAATTAGGTTTCTAAACTAAAATGACTTTTTAGTATTTTCACGAGGAAAAAAAAACCCTTCTGTCAACTAATAAAATCTGCCAGTGTCTTTTACAGCTGACAAGTCCTGTCTGATAGCAGCTCTGGTTCTGCTGCACAGCAAATAACCGGCATGGAAACACAGGCAGAGGATGGGGCTATCGGCTCTGCCGCATCGGCTCCTCTGATGGGGGCTGGGAAAGGACAGCAACGCCCCCAAGCAATTAAAAAATAATACTAATTAACGGGATCCGAGCAAGCAGCCGGATGGGGCAAACCCAGCCGTGACCGCCCCGTGTGGCGGGCACACCTTGCCGGGCGCTAGCGGGATGCTCGGGGACGCTGCCGGCACATGGGTCAGCGGGCAGCTCCGAAACGCGCTACCAACGCGGTTTTCTCCGCGTTCGAGGCTCCCGACCGTCGGCTGAAGCCTCCTGAAGTCCATCCCCGGTCGTTAATGGTGGTAATTAATTCATCCTGCTTTTTAAATAGCGTTCGATGTATGAGCCTGCCTGCTCACATCTTGATCTCTCGTTGTCACGGCTTTGATAGAAGAGATGCATGAGCAGCCCGGGTGACCATACATCTATTGATTATCAGCACAGGCAGATTTAGCACAAACACCGTAACAGGACACGTCCAAACAAGCTGGAGGAGCTGGGAGAGATCGAGCATGCGGCAAACGGGGCCGCAAAGCCTCCTCGGGTAACTCCTGGTGCCGAGACTTCGAAGGTGCTTGGTCCTGCGGGACCCCTGGGAGAGGCAGCGCGGACGGGACCCCGCGGCCCCAGCCCCGTCCTGCCCGCATGCCCCGGCTCAAGGAGCAGCAGCAGCACCGCGGCGCTTTCTAAACGGTGGTTTTATCTCTCGATATTATTTATTGCTCTGATACGTTGGCAGCTCCCTCTGCGGGGAACTTTCCTTCCACTCGCCGCTGCTTCGCCAGATCCCAGACTTGGGGGCTCGCCTGCCAGACGCCGAACCCAGAGTCCTCTTTCAACAACATTAATTATCTCTGGCTTTCCATAACAAGAAAAAATCTTGACCCCACTGGCTGCCAATAGCAGGGAAGCGTGCGTAGGAAAAGGCTTTTATCTTTGCATCTCAGAGAAGAGCCTCGTGTTTGATCAGTCGGGGTGCTTTTTTTTCCCTCTTTGTACATTTTAAACTTTATAGACTGATTAATTCCTCCTATGGCGGTAAACTGCTGTGTACGCTCTTGAGTGTTGACTTGATTTTCCTTCTATTAAAAAAAATAAATATCTCCATAAGAAATTACAACAGCTTAGCACATCTTTGCTCCATAAGCAAGTTGCAAAGAACCTCAGCCTGAGTAATCGGGCAGGGGGAGGGGAACGGGGCAGGTTGAAAAGATTTCTTTATTTTAAATTAAAGTTAAGGATTAAAGGCATCAGGCTCTCAAGAGTTATTGTGAAAGCCTTTTTAAACATCCCAAGTGGATAGTCCATAATCTTCTTTTAAATGGCTACATTTAGAACCAGAAACGCTCCAGACCTCCGAACTGCAGACCTCCACGCAGCCCAGGC
Source organism: Chauna torquata (assembly GCA_013399475.1). Taxonomy (NCBI): domain Eukaryota; kingdom Metazoa; phylum Chordata; class Aves; order Anseriformes; family Anhimidae; genus Chauna; species Chauna torquata. The sequence continues at coordinate 154,589 of VXAL01018049.1, read as the reverse complement.
ACGACAGGGATGAGGGGATGGGATTTTTGTTTTTCTTTTATTTTTTATGATCACTGCTTCACAAAAACCAAACAAGACTGAAACTAGTTTCTGCAAGCCCTGGGCACACAAAGTCTGGCTTTCCTGCGCTCAGCTCTCAATAGGATAACAAACAACCGCCTGTCCCGGCTGCCCATCTGCACAAAGGATGAAAGTCAGGAGAAAAAGATTGTAGCCATTAAGTCCAAAAGTTAATTTCTCTGGCCAGGAAGAAAACACACACGGATGCAACCATCGCTAATATCGACAGGCCAGATCAAAGATTCCATTTATTGTAATTTATTCCGTACTTTTTCGTTTCGCCAAATTATCTTAACCCTTACCTCTTATCACAGATCAATCAGCTCACTGGAAGAAACTCTGAGCTGTTTACAGAAAATATGGTTCACATTTTATTCTCTACCTTGCAGTTCAAGCTCCATAATCGTGTCTCACAAATAAAGAATTTGACTGAGTTCACAGCTACTTCGGATGATAAATGCTTCCAGATTTATGGTAGTTATTCATGCAAGGACTACATTACATGTAAATCAATACCATAAAGAACAATTTGCTAAAAATATAAATACCATGTTTAGGCTTCAATGATGCTAGCAAAGTGGGATTCTCGTGTCTGCATGTAAAATAGCTGCACCTGTCCAAGCGACCAAGCTAAGAGCAAAACAACACTTGGCGCTGGCTGACCCTAAAAATAAGGGGCAACGGCAACGCGCGCTCTGCTGAAATAGCGGGACCGCAGCCCCAAGGGGCTGGGAAGCGAGCTCTCGATCCACCTGAACGCTCTCTTACAGAAATTGCAAGTAATCTTGCCAAAAAATCTAAGGTGCCAACCCACGTGCAAGGAGACGTCAGCCTCCTGCAGAGGCCGAGCCCCGTCCTCCCTCCCACCCACCTCCAGTTACAAACCACAGCTGGGACCAGCAGTGCCGCCAGCACCGCACCAAGCACCGCCAGCCCTGGGATCTCGGGAGGGCTTTGTTGAAATAAATCTTCCGAAGGACCCAAAGTCCTCGCCTCTGCAGCCCACAGCCCACCTCGGCGAGTCCGTCACCGGTGCAGGGGACAGAAGTCCACGGCTCTGAAAGGCGCCGCCAACCACGTCCCGTGGGCGCTTTGCACGCAGGCTCCTGGGGACGTGCAAAGGGGGAGAAAGCGGGCGTTTGGGGGTTCATTTGTGTTGAGTTTTTTGGTTTCCTGTTCTACGAGGGAGAAGGGACAAGAGGGCGATGTCCCACCCAGCCAGCCGAGTCATGTCCCCATGTCCTTGCCACGAGGCCACCACTCAGGCAGTGAAAAGCAGTGGCAAATTGGGCATAAACACGGTCGAAACGAGCTTCCCCGTGCCATCCTGGCAGCACCGTGCCACCGATACTGAGGCAGGACGGGCACGGAGAGCAGGACCCCCGGGACCGAGGGCTGCTGCTGAAGAGAGACATCTCTGGCTGTAACTACATAACTCAGAATAAAAAGACAAAGCTGGAACACTGTGCAATTAATGCAGGAAGCATCGATTTCTGCCCAGCACCAAGCTGGCTCATTAATTCCAGGTGCTCCTGCGAGCCAATTCCAGCACAGGCTGCTCTGCGACAGGAGACAAACACGAGAATATCGAATGGTGAAATTCCTCCATGCAACGACCTTTCACTGCACAGAGCTTCACGGACGCGTGCCCTCGGCCCTGCCGATACAGAGCCGGCGGTGGGATGCGGGAGGAGGCAACGAAGGCGGATTTTTGGAGCTTCCCACCATCACAGGGACCGCGACAAGGGCTTCACGCGCCCGCCGCTGCGCCGTCTCTGTTGGCCCTGCAGAATCCTCCCCACTTTAATGAATGCCAAAGCAGTTCTGCACTTGATAGAGTCTGACAAGAGCAACAATCATAGATTAGTAAGAAAACTTCTTGCTTTTCAACAAAGGTTAATAAATAGTGACAGCATTAAGTCTATTCTGATTAACTATGCTGAAAGATATTATTGCGTTTGTAACACGGAATCATTATTGGATTAAGCACAGTGTATAAAAATGAAATGTGAGGTTTAATCTCCAGCGCAGACTCGCCGCGCTCCGATGCAGACTGTGCAGCTCTCAGAGCTTCCTTGCATTAAATTTTGTAACTCGGTCTGTTGAGAGACACCATCTCACATGGGTTGCCTTTCGAGTTTTTTGGATTTTGCTTTCCTCAACTAACAAAGCCACCGCGATTTGCCTTGAGAAGCAGCTCCAAACCAAGCCCCAATCTCCCGTCACTTCCCAACGCAGCACTCCCAGCGCGGGGAGGACGGGGCTGTGCCTCCCCTTTACCCCCCTGCATCCCACGCAGGACGAGGGACCGGGGACACGGCGCCTGGCGTCACCGCTTCCCACGGTGCATCCCGTGCCCTGGTGCTGGCTGCACCGACACCTGGAGGGGGAAGATGTCTATAGGGAAAATATTTCTTAAAAAAATGTTAAAAGCAGAACTTCCAAAGCAAGAAGACCAACAGGCATAGTGACAGTGTCCATATGGAGGAGAGCGAAGAGAAAGCGGCGCAGAAACCTAATTATTGGCTGTAACCTGCTAATTTCAGTGTGTCACGTAAATTCTCTTCAGCTGCTCGTGCAGCATTTGCTTATGAACCTGACACTCAGAAAGGTGCTGTGGCTTTTAATTGGACATAGCCCAAATTCACGCACCGCCAGCTTGCCGCAAAGTAGCTACGCCAGGGAGGAATCCGACCCATTTTGACTCAAAATTGGCTGGGCTTTCCCCGCCCTCCCACCACGGCTCCAGGACTTTCACACGACGCCCGCCCTCGCGCAGCGGCTCAGCGGTCCCACCAGGCTCGGTGCAGCCCCGGCACCGCCCGCTGCCCTCCCACGGTGCACGTGTCCTCTTTCACCAAGAGTGCCACAGCCATGAAAAACAGGATTGATTTTCTCCAGACAAGGCATTTCTGAAGATGTTCTCACTTGAAATACCAGGAAAACCAATTCTGAACATCTCCCAAATGAAAAGATTTCTGTTTTTTCTAGCTTAGGAGGATTCGCTCACGTTTATCGTTCACGCCACTGGTATTACGCCTACATTATTTCACCCCGCAGCACTAGGACTACTTTATAACATGACATAATAGCTTAACTATTCTATTATTGCATATTTTCTTATTTTTAAAATCGTTAAGAGCAGCTGCTACTTAGTCCTGATTGAAACCCCTTATCTTCTTTCCCAGATCAAAGGGGTGACTGTTTGTGGTAATGGAAACGGTTTGACACCTCGATCAAAGCCTCTGCTGTTTGTGCTGTCGGAAGAGTGTTTGACACTTGTGTCAAAGCGTCAAACTATTTCATTACAGCGCCAACCGGAGACACTTTGACTACAGCAGATAAGATGTTTCAATCAATCAGCATCCAGAAATGTCCCCCCCCCTGCTCCCCGTGATTAAAAAATAAAAGAGTAAGGTGGTTTCAGCTAGAGTTTCCAACACGGCTGCGGAGCGTTGCAGCTGCTGATGCGTAATGAAGCAACGTAGTAATGAGGGATGGGATGGCGCAAACGCAAAAGCCAAGAAAACAGAATTTGAAACAAAAATCCCAAAATTTAAACAACAACAAAAATTTTTGGAAGCGCTGAGACCCCACCCACCCATTTGAGTCCACAGCAGCAGCTGCCAGGGCTCCCAGCAGAGCCGCAGGGGTGAGGACGCGGGGACCCCAGCCCTGCCATCGCCACCCCTCCCGGGAGGGGTGACGCTGGCATCCCCCAGGGAGCCCCCCGGCCACCCCCGGGGACAGAGGTCCCAGGGAGCACCACCCCCTTCCTCCCATTCGGATCCCCCAAAACAGAGCGGGTCCCCAGCACTGCCCCAACAGACCCCGCCACTCGCGGCACAGCCGAGCCCCCGCTGCTGCGGCTCCCTCTTTCCGAACGGCATCCTCCACCAACTCCCAGCCCGGCTTTGAAGGACTGGAAGGACTTTTTGGAAACCTGGAAAGCTCACGACCAGCCCGATGCTGCTGTGAGCGGCAGACGGAGGAATCAATAGCGGTGAACCCAGGAGATGCACAGGCTGATTTCTGGAAATATGCGGTTGCTCGTTACTGTAGATCTCTTCGAGGTGAAAGATGCTTGAGCAAAGGCCGGGACAAAGAGGGGGTGCTACCAAAAACACCCGGCTGGGAGGCTTGGGGACATCCAGGAAGATGAGAAGCCCTCTATGAAACCAGGAGCAGGTCAGCAATGCCCCAGGAGGCCACTGGAAAATAGCAAAGGAGACCACAGCAAGCTGGCTCACATCCTAAGAAGCTCAACACATGCACGGAGTGCTTTTGCACTTGGAGCGGACATAAATTACTTGCAAAATTTAGTTAGAAAGGAAGACCTCAAGCGTCACCAGCTCCATCTCCCATGACGAGCCCATGTAATGGCTGTTGGTGGTCACAGACAGGACGGTGGCACGGGACCAGGGATGGTGACATGGGACCAGGGACGGTGACACGGGACCAGGGATGCCGGGAGGCAGCACCGGGGTCCCCATGCTGCGCTGTCCCACCAGCACGCTGTCCCTGCGCTGAAAATGGGGAGCTCGCCACCACCGGGACACAGCGTCTTCTCGATGGATGTGCTTGCTCACGGGAAAATAGGAAGCAGAACCGCCCGCGGCGGAGAAGAGGGAGAAGCTTGCGGGACCTGGCTGCGCTGGAGGAACCACGCGGGACCGCCTCGTCCCCGTGTCATTGCCGCCACCGTGATGCCAGCAGGGCCGCCGGCTCCGAGCCCGGCTGTGAGTTATCCACCGAGCAAACGCTGCTTGTTTAATTGTTTAATTGCACATCGCCTTCCGGCACGTTCACCACTGATTTTCCCAAACTCTCTGGCTAGCACCCAAGACCGAGGAGACGTATTCCTCGGGCTCAACCATGCGGGACTTGCAGAAGGAAGAGGAAAGCGGCAGCGATGGGGACCGGCCGGGGAAGGAGAGCCACAGGCGGGGACGGGGACGGCTCCCGCCCCAGCCTCTGGGGTGCAGCTGCAGAGCCTCTGCGCTCGCCTCCCAGCAACCCCACCCTGCAAAATTGGTTTTTAGCAAAGCCACTTATCACCTTAAACATCTATCGATTCCCTGACTCCTGGCCAGCGCTCCCAGGATCCAACAGAGGAAAAGCAGAAAAACACAGCTGGAAACGGAGCGCCCCAGGCAGCTCCACGCCGGCCGCCCCTCGCCTGGGGAAAACCCCTGCCTGTGAATGGGCTGGGGGACACGAGCGTGCGAGGACTGGCGCAGGTGACCCGGCTCGCTGCCACCCGTGCCCCCGGGCCAAATCCTGCCCTCTGATGCGGTTGCAGGCAGTCGATATATTGATGGGAAGCTCGGGCAGGCAGCCAGAGCGGGTGCGTGCCCAATCCGACAGCCCCCTGTGCCACTTCAGCTGCTGCTCAACCCCAAATATCAGAGCGAACAAAACAGAAGGCAGGAAAACCGAAGGAGGCGATATATACTTTTGCCAGGAGAACGGAAAACAGTGCAAGGAGGAAGCTGGATGATTTGAGGAAGGTGAATGATTTGATGCCAAATGCAAGGGAAAAAACAATGGCTCCGGCAGCTGGGGCCACCGGGTCCCCTGGACGTGATGGTGAGCACCAGGAGAGCATCTCCCCCTCCTCAGCGCCCCAGGGGGCCCTGCCAGCGGAGCAGGAGGGCCGGCAGGCTTTGGAGCCAGGCGGGATTTATCCGTGGGGGCCTCTGCCTGATGGAAACACAAGGGTTTAGAGAGCTCAAGCTGAAAATCCTGAGCTGCATTCGGTCCTACCCACCTCGAGCTCCGGAAGCTCGGGTGATTGGTTTTGAACCAGCAGATATACACATCATTAACTCGGCTCTTCCTTTTAATATAAATTTGTCGCCTGGATTTTATAGCTGCTCCTGAGACGTGTTTTCACCCCCAGCCCCGCGGTGCAGTGGCAGAGGTGACAGCACAGGGACCCCAGCTCCCATGGGACGACTGCAACAGAGAATAAAAAAAAAAAATCACCTGAGCCCCACTTTGCTGGAGAATGATCCTGTCACCAAGACACTGCCCAAACCCAAGCCATGCAGCCAAGAAAGCCACAGGTCTTTGAAAAGGACCCTTCCTTCCTCCCCTTGGTGACAGCCACGCAGCAGAGGTGACGGAGCCACCGGGATGCACTCGAGCTGCTGCTCCAGGGCGTCCCCGAGCACCAGCAGCAAGCCCAGCCCGGCCGGGATGCAGCCAACACTGAGCTAAGGATGCCCGAGCACGCCGAAACGTCGCGGGGGCTGTCAGAGACACCTTCCTGCGGCTGCTGGGGACGCGGCAACCCTCGACTGCTTTTTCCTGCACAGTGGGAAAAGCATCCCGCAGCCGCGAAGGCGAGCAGCAGGCTGCAGAGCGCAGCTCGCGGCCCCGCGCGCTTCCCAGCAGTATCGATCTCCCCGCAGTAACAGCCGGTATAATTTTGCTTAGCTTCAAATACCTGGCGATCATGAATTCTTTGGCCACAAGGTTATAAAGCATTCTCTAAAACATGAGAAAAAGATTAAGCCTACTTATAGTTAATAATATACTGTATACTGTCTATCAAGCTGGCTGTTTGCTATTGAGAGCCTACTATTAGACACTTATTTAAAAGGCCTTTCAAGGCTTCTGAAGAAAGTGCAGTTATGCATTTTTTTTTTCTGGCAAGAACTACCATAGATAAACATCAATTCGCTCCTGCAGATCACAGTCGCAGTATATAAATTTTTCAGGAAGCTAAGTTCCATACAAAGACTTCTCAAAGCTCCCATTTCACACAACATCAATGTTTGGCCTCTGAGAAATAAAAGCTCTAAGGTTGCTTTATCCAAAGCTAAATTATCAATTGTAGGTGCTTAAAAAAAAATAAAATAGGGCACTGCAATGAGAAGCCAGCGTGGGTGATGGGAAGGAAACAACATCGTTTCTAGACAGCGTGGCTGTTTAGAGACAAAATGGGGAAAGACAGCGATTTTGCTGGCGATTGATCTAGTCCCTCTGCAAAGGCTCCTGCAGCCCAGAACTTTTTGGTGAAACGTGCTGCGGCTGTACATCAGGCGGCACTAACCGGCGAGCTTGCCAACAACCAGCTTCGGGCAAGCTCAGCAGCCAGCACTCACGCTATTTTCCTTTACAGCTTTTTCAAGTAGCAGGCTGGGATTATCCATTATAAAGTATTTGTCACCAAAAAACCCCGCACCAGTTGTAACAGTAAAGGCGGCGGCTCCTCGGCTTGCAGCCAAGCGGGAAGGACGGGCGGGAAGCCCGCCGGGGACCCAAAACGCCGTTCCAAGCAGCTCGCCCTAGCAGTTTGGCACGGCGGAGCTGGCACGAGGCAGAGGGCGGAGGCGGGGGCCACAGTATCCCGCATCCCGCATCCCGCATCCCGTCCCGCATCCCACGGCGGTGCCGCAGCCGGCAGGAGGGCAGCGGGATGCGGCTGCGCTGCACGTGCCTCGTACCAGCCCGGAGACTCGCGGGCGCTGTCGGAGCCAGGAGCGTGCTACGACTCAGGACGCTCCATCTGCTCCTCATTGGGAGGGATGCTGGGCTCTGTCGTTGTTTAATTATTAGCCGAAAATAAAGGAAAAAGACAGAAACCCTTTCAGGTTGAGATTACACATGCTGGTAGGAAGGGATGGATAAGGAAAAGACGACTTCTGCCAAAATGGAACCTGCGTGTCCCCCAAGGCTACCCCTAACACACCCAAATACCCAGAACTGTAGGAGCCTCATACCTAGAACAGCTTAAAAATCCCAGGGGAAGGAGGACAGGATTATCCGCTGGTCTCCGTGACTCAAATTAGCGCAGACTTCGCCTGATGCAAGCGCTTGTACCTGCCAGCCTTGGGACTGCCATGAGCACAGACTCACAGACCCGAATTAACCCGGCGCTGCAAAGCAGCAACCTTGCTTTATTCCCTTAAATTGCAAATTAAGGAGCAACGCGACATTTCCGACCTCGCCGCTGCCGCCCGCTCCCTTCGCGGGGAGGACCCCGGCTCCGCCACACTGCACCCACAGCACGTTTTTGGGGTCATTCCTGTCCGAGCAAGGACACCAAAGCCCAGGCACCAATCCACGGTTCATTTACTTACTTCGTTGCTAAACACAAAGGCAATTTGGAGAGTTAATAAGTCACCAGAGGAGCTGCTGCCTTTCTCAGGCTTAAAAACCAGGCATGTCCCCGCTACCTGCCAAAGGACACCAACAACGGATCATCGCAATCCATGCTTTCTGAGCACCGGTTATTAAAATTAAAAACCAGGTCAGCTGCCCCCCTACTCCTCGTGTAAACGTTTTTCTTTCAACCTGTCTCAGAAAATAACCAGCGGATACTCAACAGATAAGCACATTCTCCATCACTAAAATAAACTTAATTTGAAAGTCATGAACTCATGACACCCATTGCTCTCCTGAAAATAAAACCGCCAGGGATGATATAATATGCATATTTAACCTCCTGATGTTGCTCATGTTTTTAGCAGAAACCGATCCATCGCCTGCTCCTGCCACCAGGCGCGCGAACCCGTACGCTGTCGCTGCGGCTGTTCCTGCTTCCTGCAGCGTTATTTCCAGGTTATCCGAATGAGCCCTTGGGCTCGTGTTACTGCAATAACACCGGGCACTGGGCGCGCCCGGCGTGTGCAGGATGCGGCCCCGCGGCCCCGCTGCTCTGCAGCCCGCACCCTGCACTTGGAAAGGAGAGGCAACTCTTGCAAGCAAAATATAAAGGAAAAAAAGGGCAGCAGCAAGCCCCCGTGGAGCTGCGATCTTAATTGATCCGTGGCAAGAGGGAAAATATTTATTTAGGTGAAGGAGACTGCCAGAAGGCACGAGTTTTAAAAGTAAAATCGCAGAGCACCCAGGGCAAAGCCACGCAAATCACCATTACGACCAACTTATCTGTATCAATACCTGCCAGCAACAGAGCTTCCCCAGCGATCCATCAGCGCTCACCGAGCAACCGCAAAGTAATCTTTAATCTAGTGACACTGTTTGCAAAGTTATATTTATGAGACTTTTACCTTTTCTGTTATTAAAAAAGAGCGAGGGAGGGATGTGGGAGTTTAATTTTCAGGGAGTCCCATTATGCCGGTTGTTAACGCTCGCTTCAGGCCGAAATTTTGACACACCAGCTTCTACTTAAGGGAAAATTTATTTTATGCATGCTTTTACAAAAAGACTTGCGTGCGAGTATTAAGATGCAATGCAGCACATCAAGTTTGGGGTGCCTTTTGTGCCTCGAGCACCCAGAAAAAATAGGACAAAAATAGCGTCCCCACCCAGAAGTCAACTTTGAGCGGGAATCCAGCCCCCTTAGAATTAAGGGTAAGGATGAAATTGGCCAAGCTACTGCCTTTGAAGCCTTGCTCGCGGCCAGACCTTTGGCTGGCGACCTTCCTGCCCTGGGCCGGGGCTTCTCCCTACTCCTTGGCTCGCAGAGCGACCGCGGAGCCGTGGGGAAGGCTTCACGGTGGCCTTCGGGCAGGGAACGGCCCCGCAGGAGACGCACAGCCGTGCCCCCGTGCCCAGCGGGGCTCTCCTACGGCCACCGCGGGTAAAATCCGGCCATCGGTAAGGAAACGGTTTTCCATCGACAACCGCAGAGAGCTAAACCAAGCCTTTCGCGCGCCCTCGGATCTCTCGGGCAGCACCGCGGATTTACGAACTGGTCGGGAGCGGAACCCAGTGCCTGGCGCGAAGCTGCCGGCAACGCGGGCGATTTCTTTTGGGGGAGACGGGGCGAGGAGGGAGCGGGCAGCTCCGCGAGGATTTGCATATGAGTAAAAACAAACAGTCCTGTAAATAAAGAGCACCTCCGCCCCGTCTCCACAATGCTACCCTTATTGAGTGAGTCAGATGTTCTGCTGATTAAAAATTGATCCATTTCAAAATCTAATCAACAGAATAGGATTCTTTCATATGTTATCAAGGCAGCTGCTGACAACAAAAACCAAACCTGTTATTAACCCATGAACCCCGATGACCTGAACCTGGCTGGGCTCTGGAACCGTAAATTATTCAGTAGTCCAAGAGCAATCCCGTAAGCCTGATGAATTTACGCGCCGACTGGAGCCTTTGTGGGTTAAAGCCAATATCACAGCCCCATGGGTCCCCGGGGACGCGGTTCATGACACGCTGCCATTCTGTGTCATGCCTGTGAATACATTACCGGCGTCTGCTCAGCTTCGCCTTTCAAATGTCTAGTTCTTTTCTTTCTTTCTTTTTTTTTAATAAAACGACTTTCGGGATCCACATGGCTCCGGAGGGAGCGGCCGCAGTGTTGGAAGAGCCTTGCGGCAGCAGTGCCGCAGGGCTGGAAGCCCAAGCATCCCACGGATGTGCAACATGGCCAGGTCTTGGCACAATTCTTTGCATTTGAGCAAAAATTGAAGAAATGAGAGATGAAGAGCAAACGCTTTGCATCCCTGCTCTGAGATGCTGCTTTTCGGGCCGGTGATGCTTCTCCACCACCATGCCTTGCCCAGGGCACCACCGCCTGCGCACCTCCAGCCTGTGGTGCTTTTCAGGGCAAAGCCCCTTCCCTCAGCACCGTTGCACATTTTATTTTCCACCTCCAGCCCACCAAGGTCCCAGCCCCGGTGCCAGCCGGCTGTGTCATTCACCCGGCGTGGGAGGCTTCGACCAGAACGGGAAAAAGTTGGCGCCACATAAACCAAGCTGGAAGACGACGACTCTTCCCTTAAATACTAATATATTTATAAGTTCAGTGACTCTTTGACCTCCCCTTAAAGCCGAAATAACCCCTGGGGAGCCCCCTCAGAGCTGCCGCTATCGATCCCGTCTGGCTGCCATCTCGCGGCGAACGTCATCCCCCGGGGATGCCCCACGCCTCGGGCAGGAGGCGAAACCTGTCCTGCCCCACGGAAAAACCCGCGGGAGCCCTCTGAGTAATAGCGAGGGACGACGAGACCCCGGGCTTCCTGAGCTGAGCTCCGACGGCGCCTGCAGAACCCCTCTCCCCTCACCTAAAATCTGGGTGATGCAATTCTGCCCGCAGCAGCAGAGCCGTAAGACGTGGGCTTTTCTCCTGTGACCTGCTGGATGCAGGTATTTCAATCCCGGTGCAATTAAAAAGCTCGGGGAAAGGATCGGCTCCATCCAGAAGCTCAGATGCACAGAAGGAGTGCAGCACAGTTATCAACAGGGCGGGAGAAACACCACATATCGACTTTTTTCCTGTGCAAGTCCAGCAGTGCTTTAAAACCAACCCAGAGAGCAGCAGCAGCGCGCAGCAGCAAGTGGGTACCGTCGCTGCCAGCAAAAACACAAGCATTTTTGTGCTGTTTTGCTTTTTTTTTTAAAGCCTCCCTGGTTAAAGGCTCCTGCTTTGACATCACCAAGCTTTGCATCTCTATGAGAGAAGCCACAAATACGAATCTGCAGCTCTACAGCCCCCGGCTACGGGGTACCTTCACTGAAACCTGGCCACGGGGCCCCCAGCGAGACCCCCGACATTCCGTGTCGTTTCACTGCATTGGGAAGCAGGGCTTGGGAGAGAAGCCCCGCGCAGGATGCGGCCAGGGGCAGCCCCTACCCAGCGCAGACGCCGACCCGCTCGGCTTCGCAGCCGCTCGCCAGCGCGGGTTCTGCGGCGACGTGTGCGAACAACTGCGGGTTTGCTTCTTCGTCATCGTCGTTGCCAGGGGAGGAAGGCTCGCCCACAATCACTGGTGTAAGGGCAGGCGAGATCGGCCCCTCCGCTCCCTCCTCACTACCTCATAATCACACTTGTGTGAAGCTGTTGCCGTACATAACGTAAAGAGAAAACATCCTTGGAGAGCCTAACAATCAGACAATTTTTAAGATCATGGAGCATTAAACCATTCCCAGTAGGGTTTACTAATCAAACAGCCAAATCCTTCATAACCAACCAATCCCTACAGAGCAATTAAATCCTTCCCCTTTAAAACACTTGGCACACTGTCTGGGGACAAAAAGAAAAATTTGCAAAATTCATTTGATAAATTAACCAGGGAAAAGAAAGAAGTGAATCAAGCTTTGTTCTTTTCATTTTTTTTAATTATGGAATTCACAATGCCTGAATAATGTTTAATAAGAACTATGAAAATTCCTAACAGTATTACAACACAACACAAAAGAATTAACCTGGTTACCGTGAAAAATTGCATATTTAATTAAGAACAGAGAGTTCAAAACTATCCAGAGATTTCAAAAGTACTGTTGCCTAAGGGGCTAAATTACACGCTCGCAGTGCTGCTAACAGGGCTGGAGCGCGCAATCATTACCCAAGTGTCCCCATTAAGTGACAATGGGCAGATGACATCAAATTCATTTCAAAAGCAACAGGAACTGAAGCATTCACTTGGGTAGTGGAAGGGAAAGTGACTATCCTGCTGGTATAAACCAGACCCCTTGTTGATAAAGGCAATAATTAAAGAATAATGTTAATTAGCTGCTTTTATTTGAAAGAGCAGTGCGGTAGTAGGAGACGCGGCGGCCCCAGCTTCGCTGCATCCGTGGCGCGCGCCTTGCTCATGCGATGGGGAATTGCACGGGCAAAGCCGCGTCCCCTAGACGGCCGCACCGGTCACTGCTTTCGGGGTCAAAAAGTGGTGCTTTGGCAAGCTGGAGGCTATGCGGATGGTGGAGGCAGGAGAGCCGCAGGGGCACGAGGGGTGCAGGGCAGGTGGTCGCCAGGAGCATCCCTCCCCGGCCCCAGCCACCACCGCCAGCATCTGCACCACAAACGCGCTCGTGGGGAAAGCCAACGCGCTTCACGGGGGGAATTCAGCAACGCTGTTCCTCCAAACCGTGCCCCTGCTCGGTCTCCGTGGCTGGAAAGCCCACGTGCCCCCGGCGGCACTCCCGAAATCACCCGTCTGCCTCCTTCCTGCCGCCCAGACGGTGGGGGAAGAGCGGGGTAATAATTACCCAGCTCCCAGGGATGAAGCAATGTTTGCAAAATGCTCCGAGAGCAGCGGCTGAACGCCGCTCACCCTGTCAGCGTGCACGATGATTAATAAAGAATAAATGTTCTCTGCAGCCAGGCTAAGCAATAACACAGCAGCCGAGTCGCCAGTGCTCCCCAGATCCTGCGAAGATGAGTGGCTGTGCTTACGCTGCACATTACAAGACCTGCTGCCAGCACCAGGTAATACTTTATTATGTTATCCTGACGGAAGAAAACAAAGGAAGCCTGAGGTCCTGACTTCAGTGTAAAACTGCAAGAGCGTTACCAAAGGCAACCGTAGCATGCTCAGAGCAGCTGACGCACGGCGCAGTTCCCACTAGAGTAATATTTACATGGGGTTCAAATTGGTTATTTACTTTTTTAGAAATCCGTGTTGCAGAAGAGCTAGCTAGCATGCACACACCAACCAATTAATATTAAAACGGCCACGCATTAGCAGCAAGTCACTTAAACTGCAGCTAAATCAATACTCTGGGGTCCTGTTGCAGCTTTGGGGAAATCATTAAATGTTACACCAAACTAGTCAAAAAAATAATTACACAGCAAGGCCATATTAAAAAGCACTGAAACCACTCTGGAACGAGTCCTCAGTACATGCATCTGCGCCAGCGCTTGCGTGCATGAAACCAGGAAGCTCAACTTAAAAGAAATCACCCATTTCCACTGTGCCCGCACATCCTCCCTGCCTGGCTGCGTATCCCTCGCGTGGCCGCAGCCCGTCTGGAGCCACTCACCCCGAGACCCTGGTTTGCAAGAGTCCCCTGTGCCCGTGAGCAGGGAAACTGAGGCACGAAGGCAAGGGGCAGCGACGGAGCATGGCGGCACCGATGCCGGAGGGTTTTGTTCCTCCCGCCTGGGTTCTGCTGTCACTGCAAGACGCGCCGGGAACTGCAGGAAAGCGCGTGCCACAAAAAAAGGTAATTAAAGAACAGTCGGTCATGGATGCTAACGCAACACGCACAAGAAAGTGTTACGGAAGGGGAAAACTTTTTAATAAAGTCTGCAAGTATATATTCCTCCTTTATCAACCTCAAGATTTATTGACCGGAGAAGCCATATTGACTGAATAAATCTTGATAATGACCCCAGCAGAAGTCAATACCTGCTTATTATCTTCCAAGTTGGGGAATTACATCTTTCTATAATAGGAGCAGACGGTACAAAATGTTCTGAGAAACTTCCCGGAGCCTTTCTGGGGGAATGGATGCCCTCGGCGTGCCTGTTTCAATCCGGAGGGAGCCTTCCCGGCTGTCAGCGCCCACACCACGCTGCTGAGTGCTCTGCATCTCGAGGAAACCTGCGTTTGCCCATGCTGCTGCTTTTGAACCCTGAATTAATTTTGCTCAGAGCAAGGCTCCACTCCGGGAGCAGGATGCTTCAGGTCCCCAGTGCCCACAGCCCCCTGCGGACAACGGCCCCGCAGCTTCAATTTGTCAGGTTGTACCAGCAGCTCCCAGGGGAATTCCCTGAAATTCAAGACCAGCGACGTGCCACAGCCAGAACCATACAGCAACGTAACTGCACCAATGCCCAGAGGATGTGGGGCCACCCCCGGGATCCCAGAAACTCTGCTTTCCTCCGGCCGGCAAAAGCAACGCGAGGGGAAAGCCGAGGAGCGCGCCAGCCCCAGAGCCACGGGCTCACTTCCGAGCCAAGCCAGGACTTCTGCATTCAAAGATGGTGTTTCTTTTGCCAACCATTAACTTTACGTTCAGCAGAGAAAACAGCAGCTATGGGACAGGAGCACACAACAATTATGCCCGCATTTTTATTTGAAGTCTCTGCAGACGGCAAGAAAAATTAACTGAAGGGAGCAGCTACTGTGCCAACATATGGAGGGAGATGAATAGCTAGTTCTCCATGCTCCGCTGAGGTTATCTAGTTAAGCAAGTACCTCCTAAAGGACTCGCAGGCTGGGAGTGTGCTGTTTGCTTAATCTGGTCATAAATAATAATTCGGATCACCAAACATTTTAACATTCAGCTCCACCTGCACACAACCACCCTGCCGCGCCGCGCCAGGCTCCGTGCCCCGCAGAGCATCAGCGCGGGAGAGCCGCCTGCCGCCGCGGCACCCGCCCCAGCGAGCCCCATTCCGGTGGGCACCGCGAACCCCGATGTTCTCCTGACCATCCCCACGGCCACCTCCAAGCACCGGCCTGGATAACCACCAAGAGGTCGCGGGGCTGATACCCTTCTCTCCAATCCCACGGGATCAAACTATATTTTCATCCACATCCCTGTTCACCTCTTGGTCACAATCTCGCTTTTTTTTTTCCCCTCCGAGGCCACAGAGACAATCCACTAAACTGGATCAGGAGGCCAGCACACATATCTATAATGGGCTGCAGCACGCACACAATTAATTAATGGATTTATTAATTAGGGAAGAAGTCACTCTTCAGGCTGGAATTGGGGTCACCAGTTTCCAAAGTGAGAGCTGCAGAGCTAAAGATAAACTCTCATTTTCTGCAGTTCTCTTCTTGTCTGGCAGCGTCTCAATTATTCAGCCACAGGAAAAAACCCACATTACACTTCAGGAGCTTCAGGGTCTGACTTTCTGCCGATCACAAAACTGAGAGCCAACAGCAGGTGGGACCAGGAAGGGCATTTCGGTGGCATCCAGACCCACAGGCCCTCCAGCCACCAAGGTTTCAGAGAGCCACGCTGGAGCATCAGCTGCCCTCCGACGGCTGTGACATTCAGCTGAACCTCCGTGGTGGCACGTGGGAGGACAAGCGCTGCTGGCTGCTATGGACCTCGATCTACAAGGAAACGGGGTGTCCGGGTGAAGGAGAGAAATGCCACTGGCGTCCCTGCTGAAAGATGGGCTACAGAGCACAGCAGCAATAGCAGACAGCAGAGAATCCACACGGAAGAGAACCATTACGAACCTCGCGGTCTCTGGGAACACTTCGAGAGGAGCACACACCTATTAGACACCAGATAACCCAGTCACAAGACAGACATCTGCAGAGAACCAGGCTTCGTTCCTTCCACTGCTTCTAAATTCGCATCAGTTTTTTAAACACCACGTTCTCCAGCCCATGTCCCAGCGGCCTCACGCACAGGGAGAAGCTGGAGCCATTGGAAAGCCCCAAACACGTCAACAACCCAAGAACGCTCCTGAGCCAGCCCCAGCACGGGCACAGGATTTGCTCGCCCAAAGAAACCCTGAGATCTCAGCGTGGAAAGAAACGCCATCCCTTAGGAGGGATGGGAAGCACTGTCCCTTTTCCCACCAAGGAACTTCACATCCCTGGCCAACATGGTTGACCACCCTGCAGACCTACTGCAACCACAGCGCGGTGGGAAGAGCCGCAGCGGGGGCTTCCCCAGCCCCCAGCACCATCCCCGGGCTCCTCTGGGCTCTCCATGCCCAGGCTCCCCCCTTGCCCCTTGGGCACGGTGACCACCGGCACCTTCCCAGCCTTCATCGCCCACTCCTCGCTGCAGAGGGCCCCTCTGCGAAGCAGGGTGAGAAGGGATTTGCCACCATGCCATGGTGAACAGGCACCCACTCCTGGGTTAGATCCACCAGCACCGAACATGCCGTACCCCAGGTGAATTTTGCCTTGGACCTCCGACGGGTTATGAGCACGAACAGAAGCCAGTTCACCAACACGGACAGCCTGGGGCTATTGGCAAAGCTCTGGAGATGCTGGAAGAACCTGGGAGATGCCACAGCTCTCTCCTTCAGAGCCCAAAAACCACGTGGCGCCCAGGGGTTTGAGGAGGTGAGGCTCCCCTGCTCAGAGCCCAAAGCAGTGCCGCGAAGTTTATTAGTCCAAGCTTCAGGAATTAAGCTTCAGCCAAGAGGACTGATAGCTTATTTACTGCTGTCATCTATATAAAGAAGAATTTTGACACATTGTTAAATGATAGCACATTTAGATAAGTCAAGCTGTCATATCATTTAATGGATGTCTAAACTCCCTCTGTAGCTGATATGTAAAATTTATGCACTTCAGAACATCATAAGGTTATAATATTTTAATCACATCCACATTTTTTTTCCCTAAACTTTGAACGGTGAAAACACGCCATCAACCACAGCGCGCTGCGAGGCTGCCAGCGCGCCGCGATCCGGCAGGGGCAGCGCCGAAGTTTCTGCCCAACTCCCCGCGAAGTCTGCTCCTCCGCGCAGGCACACAGCGAGCGGTTGCATTGCAGGAAATAAAGCGAGCAGCGTTTTATTTGAGGAACCAGCATCAGAGCCATGTAGCCAGAGCTAATCTGCATAATGAGATGTGAAGACATTTATAAAAGATGGCTATAATAGGTCTCTCTCCCCTCACTTGCGGTTGTATTTATTATCCCAAATCAGCAGCTCACGACTCTTCCCATTTTTTGCTGTTTTAACACAGAATGGGTTAGATTAAAACGGCAACCAGAACGCGGCGTGTGTAATCCATACAGTGCTAAAGCGAACATAATAAAACAAGAGCAAATTAAAGCACAGAAAAAAATAAAGGTATGAATCCCGTTATGACTATTATACACAAGAAAGCTGTAAAAAAATACTGCATTAGTAATGTACACAATAAAACAATCTCATAACCCAGTGAAATATGTCTGGTATTATCTTTGATAGAATTTTATCTCTTCTCATTTCCGAGACTATTTGCTGTAAAAAGGCTCGATGCCGTTTCGATCAAAGTGCTACCGAGTAGCACATTATCTATATGTTTTACATATGCCCACCATTCATCAGGGCTGCTCAAACTCTGCCATTCCCCGCAAGCCCTAGGCCAGCAGAGCTGCTTAGACACATGCATTNGTGCCCAGCCGCAGCCCCCGTCCACGCAGCGCGGGGGCAATGACAGCTGCCCACCCCCCTGCTCCCGCAAAGTTCCCCCCGCCGCCCGCCCCGCTCCGGTGAACCCACGGAAAAGTACCTGCCAATATCTGCCCTTAAATTAAGGTTCTGCGCGCAGCCAGGAAAAGTCATTAGCGTGATGTACCAAGGAATGCTTTTGTACCCGAAGTGCTTAGATCCCTAATCCCTTTCCGACCACAATGCCATAAACGAGCAGTCACGGCAAGCCGGCTATCTGTACTACCTGCATTACTTTTAGGGTCGGCTATCGCAGATGTAGCACGTAATCTGCTTAAAAGCCAAAATGTATTAAATGCTGGAGCTGTTGATACAGTACCGGAGCCCCATAAATCGTATTTAAATTTGTTTACTCCCCCATGAAGCATGCTGCATTTTAAACTCCGTAATATCCTACAGGGATAAACCCTTTTAATATCCATGTAAATGAGCGTTTCGGCTTTTGTAGTAGATCCAGGTTCGGTTTCATCCCATTATGTGGCACGTTCGGAGAGCTATTGTGTTAATTATCAGGCTCTCTGCTACGTAAGTGTCTATTTGAGTCGCAAACTGTAAACATCCCCGCTTTTTTCCCAGGTCAACCATCGCCTCATAAATGTTAACAAAGGACTTACCGTTAATTTCACAGCCCAATGGCACTACAGCTGGATACAGTATCTGTGACCTGAACAGAACCACAAAGGATCTCTCCGGCGGCGCCGAGATAGCTGTATCCATCACAAGTCTGCAACGCCGACAATCAGATCTATATGCACCTCGAGTAAGGTCGTAAGATTGAGTATTAGTCGGCTAATGAAAATTTTGTTAACTGACATTCAGGGATGAATGAACCCAAATACCAGCGCTGTAAATCTGCACGCTCAATTCTCCAGACCTGAATAACAATAGAAGCGCAGGAGGGCTCCAGCCAGCCCTGAGCAGATCTGATTCTCCTCCTGCTTTCTCCCAGATCTGTTTGCCATGCTCTTGTCATCCCCGATGCTACACCGCATCAANTTTTCTTTTTCTTTTTTCTTTTAAACAGAGGGCATCAGGCCAAGCTGGCACAAGGTCACCTTTCCCACCGTGATCCCGGGGAGGCGGCAGAACTGCCGCCTGGACACAAGTCACCAACCGCCACCGCTCCCCTCCCAGCTCCGTGCCCAGCCGCAGCCCCCGTCCACGCAGCGCGGGGGCAATGACAGCTGCCCACCCCCCTGCTCCCGCAAAGTTCCCCCCGCCGCCCGCCCCGCTCCGGTGAACCCACGGAAAAGTACCTGCCAATATCTGCCCTTAAATTAAGGTTCTGCGCGCAGCCAGGAAAAGTCATTAGCGTGATGTACCAAGGAATGCTTTTGTACCCGAAGTGCTTAGATCCCTAATCCCTTTCCGACCACAATGCCATAAACGAGCAGTCACGGCAAGCCGGCTATCTGTACTACCTGCATTACTTTTAGGGTCGGCTATCGCAGATGTAGCACGTAATCTGCTTAAAAGCCAAAATGTATTAAATGCTGGAGCTGTTGATACAGTACCGGAGCCCCATAAATCGTATTTAAATTTGTTTACTCCCCCATGAAGCATGCTGCATTTTAAACTCCGTAATATCCTACAGGGATAAACCCTTTTAATATCCATGTAAATGAGCGTTTCGGCTTTTGTAGTAGATCCAGGTTCGGTTTCATCCCATTATGTGGCACGTTCGGAGAGCTATTGTGTTAATTATCAGGCTCTCTGCTACGTAAGTGTCTATTTGAGTCGCAAACTGTAAACATCCCCGCTTTTTTCCCAGGTCAACCATCGCCTCATAAATGTTAACAAAGGACTTACCGTTAATTTCACAGCCCAATGGCACTACAGCTGGATANTCCGCGCTCGCCGCCCGTCCGCGTCCCGAGCCGCTGCCTGCGAGCCGCCGCGGAAACTTTCCCGGTGCTGCGGAGCAGCTCCCCCCGGGGAAATCGCGGCAGCGGCCGTGCCCGGAGCGCGGCTGGAAACCCCTGGTCGCCTTCAGGGCGCGGTGCGGCCGGTCCCCGCGGGCGTCGGGCAGCTTCGGCACCGGAGCGGGCACAGAACCCGGCCGGCGATACCCGCCGGGCTTCCCAGCGGCTGCTTTCCCACCGCAGCCGCAGCGAGCCTCGGGCGTCCTGCGCCCCGTCCCGCCGCACCGGCCCCGAGCTTGGTTCCCCCTCGCCGAGGGGAGGACGAGGAACGCGAGGCCGGGCCGCGGGGACGCCGGAGGCGGACGCGGGCGCTGCCGGCGGAGCTCGGGCTCGCGTTTGGGCGCAGAAGGGCTGAGCCGTCCCCTCGGGCGGGCGCTTGCCGACCAGGCGAGCCGAGCCTCTGAATATTCCTGCTGAGGAGCCCGCGGCGACGGCCCGAGCACCGACGAGGGCTCGGGGGACGCTGAGGGGCCAACCTTCGGCTGGCGCGGGGACGGGCCCGCTCCCGCCCTCTCGCTCTCCGGAGCCCACCCGAGCCGGGACAACCGTCCGAGAGAAGAAGAGAGCCACCCAAAGTGACCTTGGCGCCGGGCTGTAGCGTAGGAAATGATCTCGTCCTTCTCATCTCCTGCAGTCGGAGAGGCTCGAAGCTGCTGCAATCCCACAGTTGCAAAACGCCTCAGGCAGAAGAACGAGCGAACAGAAAATCAAAGTTCAAAAAAACGATTTGCAAGAGCCAAGACAGTTTGTGCTAGAGAGAGCCCAGCCCCTCGCCCACCCCGCGCCCCCCCAGCAGCGCGGCCGGAGGGGGGGCTGCCACCAGCCCCCGCTGCAGGCCCCCTCCCGGTGCCGCAGCACAAGGGAACCAGTGAGCCCCTGGCCTAAGTGCAAACTCCAAGCTGAAACCTCAACCCCACCGATGCCGAGAGCAAAATCAAGAGAGGCACCCAGGCCCCAGCCATCGGGTGCCCCTCAGGGCCCTTTCTTGGGTGCACCCAGGTCGAGCACCCCAGTTTGCTGCCCCGTCCCTCCCTCAGGGTCGTGCACGGGGGAGGTCTGTTTGCAGAACGGCTCTGTAGACCCAGATGGGGCGGATGGATGTTGCTGGGATGAGAGCTGGTTCCTGCCATTCAATACCAACACCTGACAGTGTACTCTCCATGCCAGTGGCCGGGGATGGCTCAGTCTGTTCGTGCTCGGTCTCTGGGCATCTGCTGCTGGACACCACCAGAGACGTGCTGGGCGAGGGGACCTTCCCCGTGCCCACAAAGCTGAGCTCATGCCCATAAATCACTGCCCCGCTCTCCCACCGAGGGCACAGAAGAGCCTACTCATAAATCAGAAGTAAAAGCTAACGTGGCGTCTTTGGTGAGCAAATTAAATTGTGGGCTTTGGAGGAATGTTTCTGTTTGGCCAAATCATTCGTAACTCGGTGGGAGCTGTAAGGAAGAGGAGAGGGGCTGCGCCCTGTGCCGCACAGAGGCCAGTAGCACCGGGCAGGCGCACTGCGTCCCACCTCTCCCTGGTGTCCCCAGCCACCTCAGGCACCCCAGAGACAGCGAGGGGACCCGGCCCTGCCACCCCCTGCCTCGCCGGGCCCCCCCACCCTGGGCAGCACTGCGGGACGCAGGTTGATAAATCAGTTTGTCTCCAGAACAGCTCGCTTTGTGCGCCTGACAACAGCCCGTTGTAAATGGCAGCCCCTCGCCTCCTCTCCTGAAAGGCTTTTAATTAAAATATGGAAGGGGATTTTCTGCATACTTAAAAAAAATGTTGGATTTCAGCACACTCCCATTTCAGGCATTAATTTATTCTTGCCTTCCTGTCGTTTGTGATCCACCTGATAAGGCCTTCATGCAGTGATCTGGCCCCATTAGGCGACGTGGGCAGCGTGTGCCACGCACCAGCCTCCTCCCGCCAGCAGAGAGCTCACGCAGACACTTGGTCCCGAAGGTGGGCAGCGGGACACGAGGACCTGCACAGAGCCAAACCAGTGCCACCAGGGCACACAGGGACACGTCAGGCCATGGGGCTGGGGCTGGCCAGAGCACAGGGCCAGCTTCAGCCCTTGGCGCAGAGCAGAGCGACCCGCCTGGACACCCACACGGCTGCTGCCAGAACTGGGTCCCCCTACCATGCACGGGGAAGGCAGCGCAGCACCAAGAAGAGCTGAGTCCTGGGGTCCGGGAAACCCTGGCAGGGGTCCCACTGCCTCCCCCTGTGCCCCCGCTGCAGGGTCCGTGCCTCCTCCAGCCCAGGGAAACCAGAGCCACCCTCCCGCAGCGGGGCGTGGAGCCATTTTGGTCTCTTTCCCATGTTCTCAAAATGATTTAAACTGTTGCTTGATAGCGTGGTGGCCCACTGCTGCAGGTGATTCAGCTCTGTGGCCAGCTCCCCTCTCCCCGCAGCCTGCTCCTCTCCTTCCCACCCCTTTCCCCTGTTCCTCCCTACCCCACTTCCTCCCTACCCCTCTCCCTGCTCCTCTCCTCCCTGCCTT